>CAUYPK010013755.1:0-61377 GCA_963574355.1 Loris lydekkerianus | reverse complement strand
GTGATTTCCTTCTTAATCTCGTCTATAACCCATGTATCCTTCAACATAAGGTTGTTTAGCTTCCATGTTTTTGTATGGGTATGCAGGTTCCTGTTGTTATTGAGTTCAACTTTTATTCCATGATGGTCTGAGAAGATGCAAGGAATAATTTCTATGTTTTTAAATTTGCTGAGGTTAGATTTGTTGCCTAGGATGTGGTCAATTTTGGAGTATGTTCCGTGGGCTGCTGAGAAGAATGTGTATTCAGTTTTGTTGGGATGAAATGTTCTGTAGATGTCTGTTAAGTCCAGATGTTGAATGGATGAGTTTAAATCTAAAATTTCTTTGCTTAACTTCTTTTTGGAGGATCTATCCAGCACTGCTAAAGGGGTGTTAAAATCTCCAACTACTATGGAACTGGAGGAAATCAAGTTGCTCTTGTCTGTTAGAGTTGCTATTATAAAATGAGGTGCGTTGTGGTTGGGTGCATAAAAATTAATAATCAAAATCTCATCATATTGAGTATTACCTTTAACAATTATGAAGTGTCCATTCTTATCCTTCCTTAATTTGGTTGTTTTAACTCCCATTGCATTTGTGAATAGGATTGCAACACCTGCTCTTTTCTGCTTTTCATTTGCCTGAAGTATAGATGACCATCCCTTCACCTTGAATCTATATTTGTCTTTTAATGTAAGATGAGATTCGTTGATGCAGCAGATATCTAGCTTGAGTTTTTGTATCCAGTCAGCCAACCTGTGCCTCTTTAGAGGACAATTTAAACCATTCACATTAATTGAGAATATTGATAAGCCTTTCAAGAGGCTGGTGGATATTTTTAATCCTTTTGCGACTGTGGAAGTTGGAATTTGATCAAAATTTTTTGGGTGGGTTTACTTTTGTGGTGGAAGGTTACACTGGTCTTTATGAAGGATATGTCTGAGAATATCCTGGAGAGCTGTTTTTGTTGTGGCAAATTTCGTCAACATGTGAATGTCATTAAAGTATTTAATTTTTCCATCATAAATGAAACTCAGTTTAGCTGGGTACAGGATCCTGGGTTGAAAGTTATTTTGTTTTAGGAGATTAAAAATTGATGACCATCCTCTTCTAGCGTGAAATGTTTCAGCAGAGAGATCTTCAGTTGTTCTAATATTCTTCCCCTTGTAGGTTATGCTTTTCTTTTGTCCGGCTGCTTTCAGAATTTTCTCCTTCATATTAACTGTAGTGACATTGATTATGATGTGTCCGGGGGATATCTTATTTGGGTTGAGTCGTGCTGGAGTTCTGAAACTTTCTGCTGTCTGAATTTCAGAATCTCTTGGCATGTCTGGAAAGTTCTCCTTCATAATCTCATGGAGAAGAGACTCTGTGCCTTGTGAAGCCACTTTTATCACTTTCGGGGATCCCTATAAGATGAATATTGGTTTTCTTGGAATTCTCCCAGATCTCTCTGAGAGAGTGATCCGTTTTTGCCCTCCATTTCTCTTCCTTTTTGAGAGTTTGGGAGCATTCGAAAGCTTTGTCTTCAATGTCAGAAATCCTTCCTTCTGCTTGCTCCATTCTGTTACTGAGGGATTCTACTATGTTTCTCAGATCTTTGCGGGCTGCAACTTCTTGTCTCAATGTGTCAAAATCTTTGGTCATTTGGTCTTTGAATTTGTTGAATTCTTGAGACATCTTTTGGCTTTGCTTGGAATTCTAATTTGATCTTATTTGCTATCCAGATTCTGAACTCGATTTCTGACATCTCAGCTATTTGTTTGTGCATGGGTTCTTATGCTGTGTCTGCCCCATTGGTTCTTGCGGGAGTTGATCTACTCTGTTTATTCATATTTCCAGAGTATTTCCTTTGATTTCATCTCATAATTATTTTTCACCATTGCCTCTGGAAGTCCTCAGAGTTGGGGTGGTGTCTTTCCCAGATTAGACCCAGGGGGATCACTCTATTGTTGCTGGATCTTTGTAGGAAGTGACCCTGTGTAGCTCTTCTGGGGCTGCCCAAGAGCTGCCCAAGAGCTGGTTGTGGGAGCAGCTCCCAAGTGTGACACTCCCGGATCCAGCAACAGTGCGGGTATGGTGCACATGGTTCTGGGAGTGCCCGGCACCCAGGACTTTGGCACAGAGGGCCCAAGGCTCCAGCAGTCTCTGGCCAGGAGAAGGGCTCTGTGCAGAGGCATCGAGTGCTCCAGAGGCCACATGGCTACCAGAGTCCCTGGCCAGACGAGCGGGCTGTGTAGAGGCAGGGAGGGTAAAGGAGGGAGGATGTGGGATTAAGTGGCTCCCGTATTTTCTGATTAGTGCATGGGGAGGCCCAGCGGGCCAGGTAGTGTGTCCCTATGTAGGTCTTACCGCAGTCCAGGAGAGTGCCAATCACGGGTCCCAGTGCAGCTTTTCCAGAGGCAGAAGGGTGCTGATCATGGGTCCCAGTGCAGCTCTTCCGGAGGTGGGAGGTGCCAATCGCTGGTCCCTGTGCAGGTCTTTTGGTAGTCCAGGAGGGTGCCGATCACCGGTCCAAGCACAGTTCTTCCTCTTTTATTCTTCTTCATCTGATAATTATTCCTTAGTAGTTCTTGCCATATATATATGTATTTAAAGATACCTTTTCTTCCCCTACTCCTGGGATATCAGACAAAGTTGGATATTATGCTTATTATTACTTTCATTGTTATTTTTACCATTATGACTATTTATATGTTTGGATTGTAATTATCTGAGAGAGCAGAGACTGTCATTTTGACTTCTGTCTGCTTCATCACTAGTACAAAATTAGAGCATGATAATTATTTTTGATATAAATAAAATTAGTAGGAAACAAATAGTATATAAATCTACATATTAATGTGCTATACATTTAATATATAATAAACAATATAAATATATTCTTTTAAAATAATCAATGATAATTTGATTATAATATAAATCAATAACTTTCTGAAGATAACAATTAGATGGCTCTATAATAATCATAAATAAATATATAACATATTCTTAAATTATTGTATATTTTACTAAATTATACGTGGCCCAGTTTTCTTTTGTTTAATGTCTTCTTGGTATTTCTGTTATCATTCTAATTTCAACTTGTGTATTTACATGTAAAGTATCCTTCTTTTAAAGGTGATATGGTTGTGTTAGGAATTTGGGGGTTTTTTTTGTTGTTTGTTTGTTTGTTTTTTGAGATAGAGTCTTATTTTGTCACCCTCAGTAGAGTGCTGTGGTTTCATAGGTCATAATAACCTCAAGCTCTTGAGCTCAAGAGATTCTCTTGCCTCAGCCTCCTGAGAAGCTGGCAGACACTTACTATGACATGCAGCTATTTTTTTTAGATAAGGGGTCTTGCTCTTGCTCTTGCTCGGGCTGGTCTCTAATTCCTGAGCTCAGATAATCCTCCTGCCTTAGACTCCCAGAGTACTAGGACTATAGGGATGAGCCACCATTCCTGGCCCTCAAACTTTGCCTTTTAATTGCATTTATAATCCATTTATATGTATTATATTATCTTTGTTGATGTGATATAGTTGTATTTGAGTCTATTTCTTGTTATATATATATATATATGTTTTACCCTCTGTTTTTTCTTTGTTTCTTTATATCAACTCTCCTTTTACCTTTGGATCATTAAAATTTCTTTGTATTATTTTAGCTCATCTCTTCTCTTTGCTTTTTCATTACATCTTGTGATACTTTCTTTTAGTGGTCATGCCCAGGATATACTTTTGTTTCAGGTATACATTGTTGCACAGCAAATCATTTTGAAATTTAGTGTATGAAAATAACAATTATTAAATATTCTCTCTGATGAGAAGTTATATTGCAGGCTGAATTGTGTCCCTCCAAGTTTGTATGTTAAAGGTCAATTGCCCAGCACCTCAGAATGTGATTGCATTTGGAGATAGGGTCCTCAAAAAAGTAATTATGTTAACATGAAATTACTAGGATGGACCTTATGCAATCTAACTGGTGTTATTAAAAGAATACAATATTAGGATACAGACACATTTTATGAATGTTCATCACATTCTTAATCATTAAGCAGCCCTCCTTTTTGGTTGCGTATATTAAACTTGGAAACATTCTGTGCTCATGAGACCATTTGACATAGAGAGAAGTCAGCCATCTTTCCACCATGGAGAAAGGCTGTTTCCACAGCTCTCTGATGGTTTCTAGAAATGTGCTTTTTATAATTTACTCATTTCTTTCAGTGGGAATGATTGTTTCAACTTACTACATTTTGTTTGGAAGTGGAAATCCCAAATTAAATATAATCTTAACTGATATTCATAAAGGCCCAAACAGTATAACCTTGAATTTATCTTTTGCCATTCTCTATTACTGCTCCCCAGCTCATAGCTTAAGCTATGACACAGTTAGATTTTTTACTGTTTTTAATAACACATCACATTTTCCTGCTTTTGAGCCCCTGTTCATGCTGGGTTAACCAGCCAGTGCCCACTGAAATTCTGTATGTTCTTTATATCCTGCTTTAAGCACCCCTTTTATGTAGTCTTTTCTTAAATTCCAATTGGAAATTATCTTTCTCAGATTTAAAACCCTTTCCAAATGTATTTTACCTCCTTGACAATGCATTGTGTTTTTCTTATCTTTTCTCCTTTTATAAAAATTTAAGCATCTATTCCCCTTCATAGACAGATTACAAACGTCTTACAAGTAAGATATAAGCAAGTCTTTGCAAGTAAGCCCTGTTTAACTCAATTCATAGGTGCTTAAACATCTTGTATATAAGAGGTTAATACAGAGCAACCGATTATTTGACAGGTCCTCATTCTGAAATTACTTCCTCTGCTTCTGGGTGATGCATGAAACAGCTGTTTTAAAAATAGGCTTATTGAAATATAATTGACTAAAAATAAACTGTACATATTTGCCACACATCATTTCACAAGTTGCTACATAAGTACATGTATATACCCACGAAACCAAGAATCACAATCAAGATAATGAACATACCTACCACTTTCCAAATTTTCTTATTCACTTCTGTAATCTATCTCACTCCCTCCCTCCAATCCTACCCAATTTCTGATCCCTTTCTGCCACTATAATATGTGTTTTTCTGAACTTCATATATACAGAATCATTCAGTGAGTACTCTTTTTGTTTTGTTCATTCAGCATAATTATTTTGAGATTTATACATGTTATTGCAGGTTGATAGAAATTAGATTCTTTCATATAGTGACATTTACAAATAAAGCTGTTAAGAACATTCATATACATGGGTGGCGCCTGTGGCTCAGTGGGCAGAATGCCGTCCCCATATACTGAGGGTGGCCAGTTCAAACCTGGCCCCAGCAAAACTGCAACAAAAAAATAGCTGTGTGTTGTGGTGGGCGCCTGTAGTCCCAGCTACTTGGGAGGCTGAGGCAAGGGAATCATCTAAGCCTGGGAGCTGGAGGTTGCTGTGAGCTGTGTGATGCCACGGTACTCTACCATGGGTGATAAAGTAAAACTCTGCCTCTACAAAAAAAAAAAAAAAAAAAAAGGAACATTCATGTACAAGTTTTTATATGGACATACAGTTTCATTTGGGGGTGCGGGATAATAATACCTAGGAGTAGAAATGGCTATATCATATGGTAGGTTTATATTTAACAAAGCTTTTATAAACTGTTTTCCAAAGTGGTTTTACCCATTTAAATGTCCACCAGTAAGTAATAAGAATTCCACTTTCTTCTTATACTTGCCAACACTTGGCATGGCTAATCTTTTTTTATGTTAATGTTTTAATATGTATGGAGCAGTATCTCACAATAGTTTTCACTTGTGCTTTCCTAGTGGCAAATGCTGCTTACTATTTTGTGGATCTATACGTGGAAATTAAAAAGATATTTAATCTCACTGAGTGAGTGAATAGGTAAAATGTCAAAGAAATTCTGGGCATTCTTATTTCTTCATACATCTTTAAAAGCAGTTAATTTTTACAGAAAGAGACAACAATACAAAAAAAAAAAAAAACAGAGACAGAAACAGAAATAGGTAGATGTTTAGAGAAAGTGAGAGATGAGAGATATATATAAAACATTATTGGGATTCTATACATTTTCCTAAATTCCAATTTCCATCAGCCCTGAATCCCAACTATTCTCTGGTTTCAGGGTCACAACTTTTTCCTTGTTGATACAAACTAACTCTAGCTGTCTACTATAATTTGCAACCAAAGATAATAAGAAATGATTATTTTACTAGAGTATTTCTATAGTGCTGGCAGTAGATTTCAAAGGTTGAAAAATTACTTTAGCATCATTCAATTATTCATTCCTAGTGAGATGCCATATTTAGCAAATATAATTTCACTACATGTAAATAATCCATACTTCATTGTTTTCATTTCTAGCTTATAATAATAACCTCTGTATACAGTGTTTTTGCAGGATTAATGGCTGGTCAGAGTTAATGGCTCTCAGCTATGCCATGGGCCATCAACTCTTCCCAGTTGGCCATTAATCCCCAGGAAATGCCTTGTACCTCAATCATTATGGCTTAATTAGGTCATTAAGAATATGCTGGTTAATTGCCACATTACGGGGATCCAGAGTTGGGCAGGTCACTGCAAAGACCAGAAGAATCACAGCAACCACAAAAAGGAAAACTCATCTATGTATATGTGTGTACATAGAAGATAATAACTAAAAAGTAAATGTATGTTTTTACCTGATAATTTTTATTAAGAAGATGTTCATATAATTATAAAATATTTTTGAATGAGAAATATAATTTTGTTAATACAAATAATAAATATTCTTCAAAAATATTTTCTTATTTCACAAAAGAAAGGTTGGTTCAAAATGTCCTAAGTATGATTTCATATTAGGACTTGGAATAGTTTCAGATCTAGGTATTTCATCAGTCAACTACCTTGTCTTGGTTAAGTCTTTGGCTTTTTCTGTCTCTGTTTTCTCATCAGCAATTTAGTACAAATATACCAAAATTTGGGGCACTCTGATATTTTAAAAATTTAATTACTAAGAAACACATTTTAAGCTAAGAAAAAAATGACATAAGAAATGTGAATTATATTAAATTTTAGTTAAATTATATTTGCCTTATAACTTCAATTTCAAAACAGACATAGTTGTCGAATATCACCAATATCAAGAATAAAACAGGATTTTTCACTACAGAGCCTACAATATTAAAAAAAAAAGAGAATATTGTGAACAAATTTATGTCAATAACCTTTTAAATTTATATGTAATATACAAATTTCTTGAAAGGTACAAACTACCAAAATTTCTTAGGAATAAATAGACAACTTAGATAAGTCTTCAATCTATTAAAGAAATTTAATTTATGACAAAAGGTTTTCTGCAAAGAAAACACCAAAGCTAGATGGTTTTAGCAAACCTTTAACAAAGAAATTATTTTATGTAAAATTTTCTTTAAAATATGTATGTTAAGTATATTAGATTTACAATACATAAATATACACATATATACATCCTCTTCTAATTCTCTTCTGGAAGAGAATTTGTATAAGAAAGAAAATTATCAGGTTGAATTTGGGAAATAAGATACTTCAGTTTTGACATTGAGGCTCTGAACTGACAGGAGAGTAGTTAATAGTTCCTTTCAGAACAAACATTAAATAAAGAGGAATATACCATATCAGTATTAATTGAGGAAAATTATCCACTTCAGGGTATAAACCACTGACATCATACAGTCTAAAAAGGATGCAAAAGGAATATTTGTTAGTGAACTAATATGAAGAATTTTCTCATGATACTACAGGAAATCTTTCATGAACTATTTTTCTAAAAAATATCATAAGTTGTGAGGACCAAATAAGTAACCGAACAAATATTTAAGAAGAGAGTTTTTTTTCCCGTATAAACTAACACATATGAAAGGTCATTCTGTCTAAAACATTTGTTAAATGCTCACCATTTGTTAGGCATTATAAAAATTTATGATAGGGAAACAAGATGAAATGAATTTTTTAAAACTAGATTGCTTTCTCTTATATATTTTTTAAATGGCTCAGTTCATCACATTCTTATTCATTAAGCAGCCCTCCTTTTTTGGTTGTGTTTATTAAACTTGGAAAGATTCTGTGCTCATAAGACAATTAACTCTACACATATCTGTAATGCAGATAATAACTGACAATCTGCAGACCAGAGAGAGGGCAAATACATTGGAAGGTTTCTGTTAATTAGTTAATGTGGCCATTAGGGCAAAAGTGTATCTGAATTATAAGTTGCTTAAAACTCAAAGGAATAAGAGTTCTTCTTCTTCTTTTTTCCTACCCTAGAGAAAAGTATAGCTTAGAGAACATTCAGCCTGAAAAACAGATCAGCCTGGGTGAAAGTCTGTTCTATGACACTAAAAATCTTTCCACAGTATATACTACTGTCAATGTTAGGATTTTGAGACCAAAAGAAGGTTGGTGTTTGGGGGCAGGGTAGAATGGGAAATGCCATAACCTCTCACTAAGTTCCAGTGTATTTTACTGATAACTTTACTGATTTACCCATTCATTCACCCAGAGGACCCCTTATGTAAAAGGACCCATTCCTAGCACTTAGAAACAGAGCAGGGAACAAGATAGAATTGGTCCCAACTGCAATGGTGCTTATAGTCTAATGGGGTCGGGGGAATAAAATAATCACTTTCTAAGAGTTATATGTCCATTCAATGAAATAAAGCTGAGAGATTAGATAATTTAGTTTGGTTGGTTAGAGAAGATCTCTTAGAGGAGTTTCTGTTGGGGCTGAGATTTGAATGAACAGAAGATGCCAGCCCTGTAAAGATCAGGTGAGAGAACATTCTGAAGGCAGAAGAAATGGCTGGTGTGCAGGTAGTGAAGTGGAAATGAGAGGTGGGCCTGGCTAGAATGCATTCGGGTTAAGTTCATTTATTGACAGCTGTCTTAAACATGTATATTTTCAAATTTTCTAAAAAACAAGTCACTAATAATTTAATATTGCCAAATTCCTACACATGGAAGTACTGAATAGACATCAAAGTCAGACCAGAAAGAAAAAAAAACACCTTTGGTGCACATAGTGGTTCTCCACAAGGTTTCTTAAAGCTCCTGACTTAGAGTGGGATTTGGAACCCATCTGTTTTCTTGGCAGAGATATATCAAGTATAGTTTACTGCTAGTATGTCTATTCTTTACCTCAGTTTTTCACTGATTCATAAAAGCAGGGTAAAACAGCTAAACATCTCTGAAAGTCAACTAGTTGAATTTGACTCCTGCAAGAAGAGCTAAATTTAATTATCAGGACAAAGAATCCAATCTGGAAAGAAAACTTAATGGTGAAGTTCCTCCTGTATTAAGGTGTTCTGAGTCTACAAATTGCTCCTTCTTAATCATTTACTTATAAAAAGCCATTAATAACACATGACCTAGCTCTGTCGAAGGGTTCTTGTGAGAGCAGGGGAGGGTTTGAAAATGTGCAGTTAGGTTCAAATGAGAGCTAATATTGTCCATGTTGACTTTTTTTCAATTGAAAAGTATTAATACTTGAAATTTCTCATAGCATAGTCATTTGCAAGAAGTGGAGCTTAATATGACATTGCTATGTTGCCCCACCATGACCTATAAGATATGGTGCTTTAAGAAGATATGATACTAATAGAATATTCCAGGACTTTGCAGATGTCCCCAGTTGCTGTGTAGAGTAATTATGGATGATCTTAGTCCTCATACTAAATAAACAAATAAATAAGTGATGCTTTCCCCAACTAAAAGCCAAGTAATAGCTGCAATTTTAAAGACGTAAGCTCTTAAAGGAATAGTCAAACAAATCATGCTTTATCTTAATTTTCTCTTGCTCAGAAGGGAGTTTGCACATAATGAATGAATGTATTTCCAGGGTCAGATGGATTCCATCAGTAAAATTATGGCTCAAGTGACGCAGAAATCCATCTGCATCTTGCATCTTTAACTAAATTTAGTCAACTACTCCTCAACTACATTTCTCAAGCTCTTCTAATCCTTTGTGGCTAGCAAAAAGCAAAGTTTTACATAGGCAAAGCCAACCAAAATTAATGCTTAATGAAAAATCAGAATTTTCATTTTACACAGTATCAGTCTCTCAACTCTCTTAATGTCATTATGAAGGGTATTAGGATGAAGATAAAGGAATGGTAGAAGTAGAAGCTATGAATATCTTTTCATTTGTTTCTCTAGGACTTTGTGTCTCAGTGTGTGTTTTTTAGTAGTATGATAATGGTGATGATTTCTTAGTCATTCTTTAACAAATTTTTTTATTAAATCATAACTGTGTACATTTATGGGGTACAGTGTGCTAATGCGATATACAATGTGAAATGCTTAAATCAAACTGATTAACATAACCGTCATCTCACTCGCTCATTTGCTGTGGTCAGACATTTATACTTCACTCTTAACAGATTTGAAATGTACCATTGCATTGTGTGCAATAGGTGAGTTTCTACCAAACACCCTCCTTCCTCTCAGCCTATCTCCCCTCCTGCCTCTTCCCTCCTTCTTTCTGGACTACAGTTGTGTTTTACCATTTGTTTGAGTGTGTAGGTGATTATATATTGGTTTCATAATAGTATTGAGTACATTGGATTTTTTTTTTCCAGCAAATAGTTAATCTGTCTACCCTGTGGTGGCCCAGCAACTCTCTCATAAGGGGTAATTTCATATCCCTTCCAAAGGATACTTAGTGATGTCTAGAGAGATTTTTGTTGTTTTTTTCAAACTCAACTCACTACATCTCTAGGTAGAGGTCAGGGATGTTGCTGGCCTTCGATGTATAGGACAGTATTTCCCTCCAATAACAAAGAATTGTCAAACCTGATATGTCCACAGTGATGAGGTTAAGATGCTCTGTGCCAGCCACAGTGCTAGCTGCTGGGTTATAATAATGATGGACAAAACCAGACTCAAAAACATCTTGCTTTTCTGGTGCTTAAAATTCATTTTGGGGGAGAAATAAACATTTCATTAGTTTCAATTTTTTTTTAAATATAAAGTGCAGTTATTGCTTTTAAAAGGAAGTGCATCACCTTGGGAGAGCACATAAAGCTACTCAGGAAAAGCAGTTTGAAGTTCTTCTAGAGAACTGACTAATAACAGTTAAACTACTGTTGTATTTTAGTAATTTCTTTTTTCTGAATTTGTGGGTTCATTATTATACATAATTACGTCCTTATTGATCAACTAGCTTTTTTTTTTTTTTTGCTGGGGCTGGGGCTGTGTTTGAAACTGCCACTTCCGGTATACGGGGCCGGCACCCTACTCCTTGAGCTGCAGGCACTGCCCATGATCAACTAGCTTTTGAAATATTTTCTCTGGTTAGGGTAATAAGATTGCACATGAATGAAAGCTCATCTTTGCTCTGGCCTATAATTCAATATCCTAAATTTAATGTATAGCAATAGAGAAAACATTAAGAATATTCTTGAGACATAGGCTACTTGCTTTTGTGTTCTATAGAGGACTTACCAACATAAAAAACATAAAAATATACATATTTTAAATTAATATGTGAATATATAGCACATGTATGTAAAATTAAGTATATATGTATATATATAAGACTTAATGCATTGATCCGTGATAACATTTTTCAAGAGCTTGTCTTTTTGTTCTTTTATATCATACAGAAGACTAGATAAAAGACATATTTAGTAAAAGTTATAGGTATTTGAGAATAAAGAAATTACTTTTTGAGATAATTCATTACATATTTTCATCACCCACTTCTTAAGCCCATGAATTCTGTTTTTCAACTTTCCCATTTCTACTATAATTATTTTATGCAGAAACTTGAAGTTTAGATCATATTTAGTGATCCTTTTTAGTTGTTGTCAAGACCAATTTCTAAGTGAAATTCCTGTACCTTTCAGTTTTTATTAAACCATAAATTCCTCTTCTTTCTACTCCCTGACTCATTCCTGTCCTGTCATCCTTCTTGGTCTATTTCCCCTTCTTGCCCTGATATGTTTTTTATTTATGCACCATACTCAGGTGTCAATGACTTTACTCTTCACTTTCCTCAGAGAACTCATCTACCTCCATGGTTCCTATTATTTCTCTTTTGGGGGACAGAATCTGTTTAAATAGCTAAGCATTTACAAATTTATAAATGTAATATTTTAATATATTAATATACAAATAACTTTGAATACTGAAGCAATCCAGTCTGACCCTATTCACATGTTCTTAGTTGATCATCATTAAAATCTATGTTTCTCTAACTGTTATCACTTTCATCTCCGTGACATTAAAGTGTCTAAAACCCAATCTTTCTATTAAAGTCTCAGAGCCAACATTTACAAAGAAAAACAAAAGCTTTCCCTTTACTCCCGGGAGGGAGTTATTTCTATCAGTTAGACTCATTTGTCCATTTACCAAAGCTACCCCATTAGGCTTGTCATGTCTGTGGCCGTGCTCTCTCTCTAGGGATGGTCTCATCCTCTCACATCTGACCGACTCCATCACTTTCCTAACTGCGGTCCCTGTCTACGTGCATCCAAATGCCTTCCTCACCATAATTTATTTTACACACTGTTAGCAAAGTAATCCAACATTCCCCAGAGAATGAAATAAAATTCAGTAATTTCTTACTCAAAATTATTTGATAAATTCTCTTGGTTATAGTAAGATTCAAATGTTTAATGATTTTTTTTTTCTATGTATGTCCTTACATAAATCTTCTCTTTGAAGTTCTTTTAAAGACATCCATCTTTAAATATCGATGAAGTATTCCATCTTGGAGGCTTTTGAAAGCCTCTGTTTCTATATGATGACTCTTTTCTCCATATTTATTAGATGACTCAGTTGAAACTTCACTAACTACCTTCTGTTGTCAATCATCTTTGTTCTGTTCAATTCATTTCTCTAAAATTGGATTGTAAAATCTTTTGGATGGGATGTAGGCCTTAAACTTCTTCAAAGTTTTTTGAAAAAACATTTTCTCTTCAGCAACTAGCCAGGTGAGCGTATAATACATATTTGGTGATTATTTTAATGATGTCTATAATTTGTTACAGGGAGAAAACAAGTAGTGCTCACTGTCACTTCGTAAGAAAGATGGAGAAAGAGAATGAGAGAGATAATGCTTTTAAAATGTGGAAATATTTTTAGTTCTAGATTAATTTCCTGAATATTTCAAAATATCCCTAGTAAGCAATCTTTAATCAGTAGTTTACAGGATAATCTCAGTTTGGCATGATCTGTTAGGTTTTCTTTATTCTTTAGAGAAATAGACGTTGTGATAAACCAGTTTTGAATGTAAGTACAGATTTATTTATTTTATCTCCTCATAGAAAACAACAATAAAATACTTAAAAAAGAACAAATGGCTTTCTGGAGGTGACTAAGTTAATTAACTTTCCCCCCATTCTTTCTCCTTCCTTTGAATTTCAGAACATGGATGAGTTGATACATCTGTGATTTGCTCTCAGCTACATAACCAATAAAACTTCTATCTATCTTTCATGATGCCCTGAATAGCTAGAATTAGACACTTAAATTCCTTAATATAAATCCGGAGATAAAAATTTACTCTTAGTATTAATTCTGAGACTGCTTCTTCCTTTTCCTCATTAAGGATATAGATGTAAATTCTTTACCCTGAAAATAATAATTAGACTGAGTTTACATGGCATAGATATAAGCCATAGTTATTAGATGAAAGCGGAGGACACAGAACCAACTGAGCTGTTTGATCCAGTGTGTTGTAGGGAGAGGAGCTGATAGCTGACTTTCTCTTCTCTTTCCTTTTAACTCTTCTCTTTAACATCCAACAGCACGTGAACATTATTTGTTGTACTAATCCATCAAGATAATTTTTCACTTTGGTTCAAAGAAATGAAAACTGACATTGCTGTTTCCCCCATTGATTGGAAGAAATTAATATAATATCAAGAATATTGCTTGTTCTAGAGGTATACAACTGCAAAATAACCCTGAATTTCAAAATCCTTATTACAAAGCCTAAACTTAGTTTTTTTTTTAAATAAATAGATAACATTATATTTTTTAAAATAAATAGTGCTAAAATGCCCTTATAGAATGACAGATGAACCAACAATGAACATCTATGTATCATTAGGTATCATTGTATTGTGTATCAAGTTCAAGTTATGGCAAAGAAAAAAATCAAGCCTGATCCAAAATGGTTATATAATTAAGTGACACTTATATTTATGTATCAGCTATGTATCATTATGGTCTTTTGGAAACATTAACACCAAAACATAAAAGGAAATTCAAAATAAAAAGATAAAATTAAAAAGATACATGAGTTGGGTTTTATACTTTAGAGTTTCATCAATCATTATTTGGTAGCTCAAAAGTAGCAAATAATGGTTTTACTTTGTTGCACAGGGTTTGGGAAATCAAAGTCTCTATAATCTTTTCATTACCTTTTTATAGAAAACCCAATTCACATCACTATGTAATTAGTGATATTTAGATTAAGATGTTGAATAGTAAGTGTCATAAAAATATTGGTCTCCAGAAGTAGTGATAATCAAGTGAAAGGTAATTTGATAGTATTTCTATTATCTAGATAATTGTAGCACATATGAGCTTTTATCATTATTCACTTATGATTATTTTGTTTATTTACTATCAATTCATTTTGTTGTGTACTTGTAGAGACTGCAGCAAATTTAGTCTTATTTTTGCTGCATTGTGAAAGCACACCTCATTTCTCATCATCTCAGACCAATAAGTTTATTCCCATGAAATGGTGAGGAGTTTAAAGCATAGAAACTGAGCTTTATCTTCTCATTGCTAGAACAGGGACTGGCACATGGAAGGCAATGAGTTAATTTTGCTGAATGATCCAATGCATATGCTAGAAATTTAAATGGAAGTTGGCAACTGACATGTTGTGGTGGGGAAATTAATTTACAAAATTAAATCTGTTTGTCAGTCCAATGTGGTTTTTTTAAGTAAACACTTTTCTGATTCATAACTATGAGCTGCTGTTCCAAAAATAAAAATGTAATGATTATTTTAGATTCATATTTTTAATGATTTTCTGAATCAGTAGTGACAGTGAAGAGCATATATTCTGAGGCACATTTATTAAAATATTTTATTAGTGAAGTGTGTACACAAAGATCTAGCTACAGAGATACATATCACTAAGTTGTTTATGATTTTGACAACTCAAAAAATATCTTTATCCTGCTTAAATTTGAAGACATAAAAATATTGGCATAAAGAATACTAAATGGCATGGCAATTATATTAGATAAGAAGAGTATCACAAGATTATCTGCATAGTATGACCTCATATTTGTAAAAATAAAGTATTGGTATATGTCAAAAGGGACAGAGCACAGAATGCAAACTCAGTAGTAAATACAAGTTTCTTGGCAAGAAATTGTACATCTTTATTTTTAGACTTTTGCTCCATAGTGTTTTCTATAACAAATATATTCCATTTTTAAGTGTTATTTTTTAATTGGGAAAAATGATCACTAGTATAATGAAAAAATGTTTATTCCATATGATTACATAGTTCATCAGAAGGTGTTCTTACATATTTTCTATGTAATTATAGATAAAATTACTTTCTAATTGTCTTGTTTACTCTGTCCTTTGTCACCTCTAAACCAAACTAAATTGGAAACTAGATATTACATTTTCTGAAGTAGAATTCTTCTCAAAAACAATGTAAAACTCAATCTGAAAATCAAATGAGTTCAACAAAATGTTTTACTTTGTGCCCATTATGTTGTAGACACAAAGATACTGAGGTGAGCAAAGCAAAGCCTCTTTTCTTAAAACCTCACTACTAAGAGAACAAAGAGAAGTGAACTTCAAAGTATATCAGAAAAACAAAAAAAGAATCATCAGAAAAATATGGCTTTAGAGGTGACACTTAAAGGGATTTCTAAGTGTTGACCATGAAAACCCTAAAATGCAAAACCCATCAAGGAAACTCACAAGGCATCAGGAGCATAATCTTATAGAATATTACATTATAATGATACCTCCAACTTACTTCTTTCAGGATAATTATAAATAAAATGCATTCCATTCTGTTTGTTAGTTTAATGCTTTCTGCAGCTCCACTTCCCTTACAACCACACCAGGGGTTAACAGATTATTTTCATCCAGGGTTATATCAATTAAAGGAGAAAATTGGAAAAAATCAGGATGTAAATCAATCCATTTTTTGAAGAGAGAGTACAAATAGATGAGCCATCTACTAAATATACTAATATATCTTTTGATGTTTTAGTAGCAAAATAGTTTCTGCCTCCAGGAAGAATATTTGGGGGAAAAAACACAGCTTTCGTTTAATATTGACTTTTGTTTGCTTTAGCTTTTATTTGTTTTGGATAAGATGCTCTGAAGAAGTTGATTAGTACATTTTAACAACAAAACTTGTGAGAATATAATAGTCATTTCTCAGTGGTTGTCAAGTGAAACTAATAATTCATATCATTAAACTTCAGTAATTAATCAAACATATATGTTTGCCATCCTACCTTCAGAATATATTATTCTTAGTAAATGCAAAATAAATGTTTAAGAAGATCAATCAAAATTGAAAATATAATTTTCCCAAGAAAATTAGTCAGGAAATTTAAAAATTTTCTAAAAATGAATCAGAAAATGAATCTAGAAATTTTTCTTTAGAAAATTTTTAAGGCACAAGCAGAGTTCATCAGGAATTTATCAGAGGCCAGAGACTATTAACGTCTGTTATCTATCCCCCATATTGTCTTATTCATCCCTATATTTATATAGAGACAGTTCTATATCCCATTTGTATAACTGGAATTTATCCAGTTGGATAAAGACCAGAATTAGCTCAATGTTGTATTCATCACCTAAAGCACTGTTGGTCTTCAGTCAATGTTAAATATTAATAACAATAAAAGCTTCCGTAAGCAAAGCCAGACAAAGTACAGGGAGTGTGAGCATCACTCACTACAACACCAACAACTTCATCCTGAGCAGAAAAGATCATCCACAGAGAAAAACAGAGAATGGTTCATCCTGGTTAGAACCACTCCCTCTGGAGTTAGCAAGACTGCATTATGACAGTTTTGTGGTGAATCAACAAGAAAGTTTAAAAATCCTCCAGGAGATGAATTGAGATCATTTAACATTTGAGTTCTCAAAGTGCTATATTTTAATGCTTTGACAGGGGGAGGGTTGTTTTTAGAAATAAAGGTTGATTCTAAATTGGGCTGCAAATGTTACCCTGACTTTTAAAATCTGTACCATTCCCTCTATCACTCCTGGAACAGCAAAAGTACAGGGATTAAAGGTGATTGCATAAAAACTTAAAAACAAAACAACACCAAAAAACACATCCCACAAAGAGTTCCAATTCCAGCCTGGCTCTTACATCCTGTGTTCTATGGTTGCCTTCTAACAACATATGGGAAAGATATCGAGTGTTCCCAAACAACCTTGGCAAAACAGTAACTGTCAAATCTCTAGCAGAAAAATCAAGGGCTGTGTTTGGCAACCATTAAATAAATGGGTAGCTTTTGGCAGGATCAACAATTCTATGCTCTTTCTTTGTAGCAAAATAAAGAGTTCAATAGCTTCTTTATATAGTCTCAATTCATTTAATAAAAAATAACCTTTCCTGTAATTGAATTGTCATTTTTGCCATTTATTTTCCTCAAATTGGTCCTGTTGTTTTCTATTGTTATCCTTCAAAATGATAAACTCAAAGTAGAAGTTCTATACTAATTACCGTGCTGTAGTTATTCACTCACGTTAATGCAACATGTCAATATCTCGCATTTAAAGGCTGAATTCATTCCACTCTTTTTTTCCTAATTTGCTGCAATTCCTATGGAAGAATATGTGAAACTCTATCCCTGAAACCCTACAGTGTGTTAATTAAAGGATGCAGTAGGGAGGTAAAGATTGAATTAATTAATCAACTGAATTTTTTTGTGATCAACAGATACCAAGGAGTTGTAATCCTTGACAGAAAACATTCACATATACAAGAAATCTGGCACTAACAGAATGTACCAAATATAGATGAGAAAACGAAAGCAGACCTAGTAGTTGGATAATAGTCACACAAAATATGTGTACAAGGTAGTTAAAATTAGTTTTTCTTACACATAGGATACTTCACAACTTAAGTATTCTTACATTTAAACTATCTCACACATTGACAATGAAACTGTATCTTGTTTATGGAAATGACTGTATTTAGGTAGCTGTCTCCAGGGTATGGCAAACTGGCACTGCTATCCAGGTCCCATCCTTTGTGCAGCCTCACATGCTGCTACAGGCTCTGGGCAGCTGCTGTGCAGAGACCGAGCAGGAGGCATGGGAAGAAAGGTGGTCTCTCCACCATCTGGTGATCAAAGACCCTTGGGGATTCATATTAGGTCACAAGCTTCTGTGCCACCATATGACAGGAACTTGGCAAGACGCTTTTTCCACTTCTTACAGCGCTCTTGAGGCAGCCTGTGGAGTGCACGGTTATGTCCCTATGTATGCATATTTGGACTTTTCCAATTTATTCTCAACAGAACAGCCAGAATCTTTACAAAACATAAATCAGACCAAGTCACACCCCTGATTTCCCACTTTTCTTAGGACAAATTCCAAATTCCTTTGGTTGCAAGACCCTGCCTTATCTGGCTCCTGCTCAATTTTTTTTTCCCCTACAATATTTAACCCAATTGTTTATTATGCTCTAATGCCCTTGAATTCATCCTGTTGCTTGAATAACCAAAGTATTTGTTTTCAACCTTTAAGACCTTACAATCTTTTTTACTTACGTCTAGAATTTGTTTTCTCAAAGGAACAAGGAAATTGGTAAATTTCCTACTTCTCATTCTTCAGAAGTTGACCGAAATGTTACTGTTTCAGGAGGTCTTCTGTGATCACACTCCACACAGAGCCCTCCAACAGTTAGCTTCTGTGTTTTCTCACATGTGTATAATAATCTATAATTATTTTAGCATTTAACAAGTTTGGGGGTTGTTTCAGGTACTCCCTGTCATTTTTCATTGCTTACCCTAAAATAAAGTTTCTTGAGAGCAGCAGCCATCCTCCTTTCTTTACTGCCATGTCCTCATGCAATTAGATTGAATTCATGTCTCTAAATCACTTTTAGTGATGATATTAGAAGACAGGGCCTATGTAAGGTAACTAGGTCATGCAGGAGAATGATTCACTAATCAGGAATTGAATTAGTGGAGTTATATAAAGGATTCCAGAGAGTTCTCTCACTTTCTTTCTGCCCTGCAAGGCCACAGGGAGAACATGGCTGTATTGGAACCGGAGAGTGGGCCCTGAACAATTTTCTGGAGCCTTGATCTTAGACTTCCAAGCCTCCAGAATGTAAATGTTGTATAAGCCACTCATTTTTATTGTATTTTGTGATAACAGTCAGAATGCACTAAGATTCCAGCCACTTAATGGAGACTCAATAGATACTTGTTGTTGAATAAATATGGAAACAAATAACTGCCTGAATGAATGATTTAATGAGAATAAGAGACCAGTGGTCCTTGGATATAATTCATTTCAATCATATTTTTTAATACAACTTACTTTAAGTCTCACTTTCAGCCAAAAGATTATATATCAAATGACGGCAGTTTCTTCCTTTTATATTTATCTTTCCTGGAATCATATACCCTATTTAAGGAAGGAAAAAATATTTATCTTAAGCACCTATACATTAGTTGTTATAGCTACACTGTTTAACTATCTCAGCTCTATGTATGGAACCGTTGTAGAGATGAAAACACAGAATTCAAGAAGTGGTAAATATTTAGGTACTTCTACTAATATTTCTCACTATGAGACCTATATTCAAATTTAAAATTTTTTAATTCACTGGGATGATTTTACAGTGTATCTTGGTTGTTTTATTATTCAGGATAAATAACATCATGAGATATATGAGAAAAGACTTAAATACACTTGAAATCTTTTTTCTGGGTTGATAAAATCATGCCATGTCATCAATAAGTCTAGTCAAATAAATAGTGAAGAATAAAACCACTGAGCATGCTATAAAATTCTTCAGCATAAGTTTCTGAATTTTTTAATGAGCTTGTTGTTATATCAGGTAAACAGAGCTATAAGTGCGTCTAGAAGAATAAGCTATATAAGCTTAGCTTACTAAATTATACCAGGGTCTATAAACCTAATCTCATTAAATTCTCCATTGTGTACAAGGACACAACTTTCATCCTCACTTTATAGATGTGAAGATTGAGGTGTGGAGAGTGTAAATAAACTGTGTAAGATCTTTTGTGCTGGAACTCTTTAATATTACGCTATGCTACCAGTCTACATGATATGTCCAGATGACTTGGATAATATCTCAGAATTGAATGAGGGTTTTGATTTTCACATCATCTAAATCTCTGCCGCTTCACAGTGTTTTATTTGGGGATACTATCCTGGCAAAGGACTCTTGGCTTTTTTAGCAAAGTCTAGACTTGACCTATTATTGTTTGATTAGCACAGCATTTTAAGAAATTTCCCTACAACCATTCCCTATAGTAATGTGCCCCTGTAAGTGACATATTATTATTTTTATAGCTTCTGAAGACACTGCGTTTGTTGCATCTCCTGGCCTCTCCTGTAATAGAAACAAGTATCAGAAACATAATCAACAGCACACCCACCGATTTGATGTCCTTGGTTCCCCTTATTCTATTCAGTTCAGCCTCTGACATAATTCTGATTTCATTGGCAAGGCCCATAATCATTCCGTCTTTTTCATTTTTTAATGGAAATCTTCTATACCTCAGCAGATGCTAATATGCTTGTAACAAACATTCATTTAATGTGGCTTCTATAAGTTACATTATGGTTTTAATACAAAATTTTAAGAGAGGCAGAGAAAGTCGGTCTCACAGGGTAGAATTTCAGACTGGCAGATTAATGTGCAGTATTTTTCAGGGTATGGGTTTTTAGGTATCTCCTCAAATTCTAACATGTTAGTATCCTTTCCTGTATTAAAAAAAAAAAAAATCTGGGCGGTGCCTGTGGCTCAGTGAGTAGGGCACTGGCCCCATATACCGAGGGTAGTGGGTTCTAACCCAGCCCTCACCAAACTGCAACAAAAAAATAGCCAGGTGTATGGTGGGCGCCTATAGTCCCAGCTACTCGGGAGGCTGAGGCAAGAGAATTGCCTAAGCCCAGGAGCTGGAGGTTGCTGTGAGCTATGACACTACAGCACTCTACTGAGGGCAACGAAGTGAGACTCTGTCTCTAAAAGAAAAAAAAATCTAAAAATGATTACAGTTGCACCTTTTACCATTATCTCTTAGGTTAATTTCTTCTATTCATTGAATCATTAACATTCTTTCTTTCTGCAAAATTTAAAGCAAAAATTGTAATGATTCTTCTCATATTTTAATATAGGAAGAATTACTTCTTTGTTTTTGTCTCTTTTAAGAACTTTGGCCATTTTTCAAAACAGATACTCATTTAAGAAATAGATGTATATGAGTAGTAATTAACGTGCTATAATTTACTTATGCACAATTAAAATTATTAGCTAAGTCTTCAACTTTTCTTGGAGATTTTTATATTATAGGTCTAAATTCTATAAAATAATGTTGAGAAAGTATAGATAATATTTATCAATACATGGTTTTTATTTTTTGTTTTCTTTAATGGAAAGTAAATGGTAGCAGGGATGGTTTTTTCTAACTACCTTAATGAAATTTCTTTGGAATAATTTTACTATTTGTAAAAGATACATCTTCTAGGCTAGAAAATAACCATATCATAATGAAAACATTAGCCTTTCTGTCAGTTTTCAATTTTTTAATCTTCTAAGTATTTAGAACAAATTCTTTGCTTGAATTGACAGTCCTACCTAATCCCTCCAAATTCAGGGAGCTTTAGGTGTTATCATCTTAAAATTTAATAGAATATAACTACATACATTGCAGATATAACTCCTAAATACCTATAATTAAAAAGAATAAAATTATCTTTTAGGTATGTGCATTCGTATCCAAGACCCTACTTAATAGTGGGGAAATTTCCAAAAATCTAATAAAATACTCTTTAGCACACATTCCATTCAACTTTCTCTCAGTTACCTAAGACGCTTACTTTGAGGGATATTTGCATAGGAAATGTTTACCTTCCTTATAAAAACATGTTTCCTATAATAAAATAAGATGCTTAAGAACTGAATAAATATTTCTTATCCACTTTGGTCAATCTATTTAGAATGACTTTTAAAAATTCACCTGACATTATTAGTAGCAATAAGTCAGTCTAAAATTATCTACAAATTATTAATGCATCATTCAAACCAAAAAGTGCTTGATTCACTGGGAAAGCATGGTATTATTCGTATGAAAAGTCTTTACTAACCAAAAAGATCAAGGCTATTATTATGTAATAATATGGATTGAACATGGGATATCTTGAATTTTAGTTTTAGAAAGGGTCCTGAGTAAATGGTCTGTATTCCATAGAAATCAATCTTTTCCACTTCTCAATTGCATTCGCATACATCCTAAAATGAGGTATTCAACTTTATAGGCTAGGATACAGATAATTTTATAAGGTATGAAAGAATGAGATTTCAGCTCTGTAATAGAAATAAGGATCAGTCTAGTGCTTAATTCTGTTTCTTTGCACTTTAATAAAATAACTACGAAGTCTCACAATGCTATTTTCTAAATTCCTATAAGACTTTCCCAAAAGCTTAGAGAAAAGTTTATGAAACTTTTAGATTAAGATAGCTAAAGAAATATTTTTTATTAGTGTATATTCTGAAGATGTTTTTCCCTTATATGTACTATTCAAATGTTTCCTGATCCCTCACAGCCAAAATACCCTGATATTTGAACTGACAAAGTATGAAAACAGAGAGAAATCAAATAAAATATATGTATGGTGTGTGTGAATATAAACTTGAACTTTAAGGAACCATTGTTTATCATTATTGAGAGGTGTATCTTGAGTATTTCTTTAAGCTTTTCCATCCTTGCAGACAGGAAATACATTATACTGTTATAATATATAATCACAATATGATAAAATACCTTAATGTTATATTAATATTGTATGGGTATGCATTATATTTGATTATAGTAGGATATAATACATTAATAAAATCACAAATATATAGTAGTAAAAATTCTCATGTCTGAAGCTGACAGAAAACGAACTCTTCAAAAATAATGACCAAATTAACCATAAAATATTTTAACCATATTTATTCCCTGTCCCCAAGCCATTTGTGGATTCCGTTTACTTAAAAAAGGACAAAAGTCCAGGGTGGTGCCTGTGGCTCATTTACCGGAGGTGCAAAAAAAAAAAAAAAAAAAAAAGACAAAAGTCCCACTTTATCCTTAGAGTCAAAGCTTGCAGTATATGCCCAATCTCTGTTGTCTGACACTTCTCATTCTTTTTTTCATACATAGCCCACCCATTTTGTTTTACCATAATATTTTTTCCTACTTTACTCTGTCTTCTACAAACGGCCAGCTGTAGCTATTTACATCTAAAATTGTACTTAACTTCCAAGGGGCTGCACAAATGCCACTTTGCCCAAAACTTCCCTGATTTTATCTGGAGGTTATTTTTCTCATTCATCTAAACTTCCAAAGGACTTTATTTCTGCCCCGTCAGTATATATTTGTTGTTTTTAGATTTTTCTTTGTACTTATTTTCATTATTGCCTATTAATTTCTTTAAGCTGGGTGACTATCTTAGCAGGATTGATCCTTTACAATTCTGTGCATAGTACATGCTCAGTAAATTCCTGACTGAGCAAGGCTATAATAGCAGAAAAGTCACTATGACAATAACAGTGATGACTGCTGACATTAGTAGAGTCATTTTTAAGGGCAAAACAGTGGGTTAAGAACTTTTTTTATGCAACAGGGGAAAATAAAGTATAAAAAGCATAAAAATCAATTTTGGATATATGTGTCCCCAAACTCACCACTAAATAATTTTAGGAATAATGAACAAAAGTATAAAAAATGTTTCTATGATTCAAAGTGAGCATTATAATGATGTTTGCTATTTCTTTGATAACTAGATGTTAATCCAGTTTTTTATAGTTTTGAGAAGATTTTAAAAGTAAAATGTGTCTTTAAAGAAAAGATCATCTGTTTCTGATGCTGTTCACAACCACAAAGCCTCAGAAGGTGAAAGAAATGCCGTTAAATGCCACTGAAGCTTTAAAAAAGTGTTTCCAGACGTCACTCATTTTCTGTCAGTAAGGAAATACTGTGTTCAGACAATAAGACAAGAAACTTGTAATAGAAATTGCTGAAAATTCTGTTTGTATTGATGCTTCAAGTTCAAACCTTTCATTTTATGGATGGTAGCTGTTAAGAAGAGAGCTGAGGGAGATGAAATATTCATTTCTATAATTAAAGAGATACCCAGTCATTGAAATATAATGCCTTTCTCTGTGACGGACAGCCACTGTGATTGGAAGTTAGCAATGGGCCCCATAGAAGATAAATTCAGGTAATCTCCAACTTTTTTTTTTCCTCCTTCTCTCAGAAATGCCTCAAATTGACACTAATTTGGTAGTCTCAAATCCCAGAGCCCCTTGGATACTGAGAATGGAATGTAAAGAAATTCTCCTTGGTGTCAGTCAGTAACTTTCCCTTTTCTTCAGGCTACAAAAGCAGATTAACAAGAAGAGAAGGTCTTCTTACTGCTACAACAGAGATGAACTTGAAAACCAAATTGACAGACATCTGCTCTGGCCTTTTTTTTCTGATTGTGGTACCACTGAAGATGAAGAATAGATGATAAGAATTCATGGGAAGGCAGATACCTTTCACTGTCATTGTCAAAAACAGATGGCACAACACAGAAGCCCCAATGAAAATAAAGCCAGGGTTCACTGAACATATTTTTCTTTTTCCTTTTATCTGTTCACTTAACACAAATTTAAGAATTAGGGGTTCTGCAAAGGTACATGTCAAATCTATTAAGTGTAGAGTCTTCATATAATAATTAAGTAAATGAGGTGAAGGCTAAAGTGTGATGTAAGCATTCCAAATTGTATATGAAATCAGCACATTGTACCCCATAAATGCATTAATGTATATAGTTACAATTTAATTTAAAAAAAGAAATAGGGGTTCGAATACAAAGACTCTTCTATTGTCAGTATTCTCATGGCTCAAGACTTTCCCCCAAAATATAGTATTCCCAGCCCCTCATCCTCTGTACACCAAGATGACAAGTGAGTTAAAAACACAAGTGAGTTTAAAAAAGGAAAGTAAAAAAGAAACGGAAAATGCATTCTCCCTTAAAAACAAAAACGTTGAAGCAAGCAGACTATTTGCAGTGTTTTGGGTGAATTGTACACCTGGCCAGAAAGGAGCCATGTGGATGTGCACACGGTAGAACTCCTGGAGGAGCAGAAGTGGCCTCCACATCAAAATTAGGTGGAACAGGTTTCAGGACACATGGCTTTGCCCAGCTCAGGTGAATCTTTCTTCACCAGGTCAGGTTTGGAGGGTGATTTTATTTCTTTTTAAAATTTTTTTTTATTAAATCATAGCTGCGTACATTGATATGATCATCACTGTCCATTTATACTTCTACCATTATCTGGAAAAACTTGTGCAATATATATGCTTCAGGAGATGTATATTCAGTATCGACTTGATGGGGCTACCTTCTTACCCAGAGGGAAAAATCAGAGTACATTTGCAGACATTTCCAATCACTATACCCAGGATGTTAGAAAACAGTTTTCTCAGAAGAGAGCACTTTCCAAAGATGAGAAAATATAAATGCAGGGTGTCCAAAAAGTTCATGTGCAATTTAGTTGTCTATTTTAAATTGCACATGAACTTTTTGGATGCCCTGTATATTACTACTAGCTAAAAATCTCAATGAGTTGATCAGCTTGTAGATAGGAGCATTAAAAGAGAAAACATATGTCAGACAAGCTTTAAAATATAAGCTCTATGTATTGTTTATTTCTCTACATTCAGCACCCCATAGACTTTTTAGTACTTTCAACTTTTTGCTGAACTAAGGAATATGCAAAAATTTTCAAAATAAGGGTTCATCTCCCAGATGTTGTTCAGGGCTCAGATGATCCAAAGGTCTAGAAAGAGAACATACCCTGGACACTTCAGGTTTCATATTGGCTTCTATTTGTTATATTTCCTATTTGGTTATTGCAGAAAATCCAAGAAGGAATGTATTTCATTAGCAGTAAGTATTGTACATTGCTAAAAATATAATTTTAGCTCATACCCCTAGGCTTTTTATCTCTCCTATCTCATTTAAGCTTATTTTATATTTTCCTTCATTATGAGACATTCTTGTTACACCCTCTGAGGAGAGAAGATGCATTGGGAGTTGCATTTGTGTTGCAGATACCACCTGGGTACAGTTATTTAATAACTCTTATGTTGCTGCTTTTTGTATCAAATAGCCTGTCAAGCCTGCTAAGAAAAGGAGCTCAAGGTCAAGAATAGATTCCTGAGTTTTCCAAAGACACTGTCATCCATCCCACGGGTATTTATCTTGGCATAGACAAGAAAAAGATGTTGGTAATACTGAAGGAAGCTCGGCCATCTACCAGCTACATGAGCAGGTGCCTTCACGGAGAAATGTGTACTTTTCACTCATTCATTCAACAAATATTGATTGATCATTTTTTTCATATAAACTCTGTGCTATTACTTTTGGCTAAAGAAAGACATACAGTTCATACCCTCAAAATGCTCACAGTCTGGAAGAGGAAGAATGGGGATGATCCTTGTTCAAATTCCCATTTATGGGCCAGAAAAAATGGGCCTGCCAAAAATCGCCAGATAGAAAAATTACTTAGCCATTTGCCCCAGATAAAAACAAAGAAAATACATAATATGATTATTCATGATTGTTAAGCTAGTCACAGTGATTAGTGTGCCTAAACATGACAAAAAAATCCGTTACACCTATTGTAAGAAAAATAGCATATACTTTCCCCAAATTCCAATTATGACACCCTTTATTCAAAAATTATTCCTGTGCTCATTTTTAGTTTGCTACTAAATAACAAACTTTCTTTGCTATACCTGCCTCAAATGAGATAATACAATTATGACTAGATTTTACCACTGTTAATCGTTCTGCCCCAGGGAAAGTATTGGGCAGGGGTAAATTTCTCCAGCCTCTTTTTCATTACCCACTTGGTCTCCCTTTGTCTTCTTAAAAATTCCTCACTGGCAAAGGGCTACAACTAATGAGATTTAAATATAGTTTGTTTATCACTCAGAGTAGATAATAAATAAGTCAACAGTAGAAAAACTCTTTGACCAATTTTCCTCTCTTTATGGCTCAGAACTCATCTCATTGATCCTACAAGGAACTAAAATTAGGCCTACTCCAAGGAAAGAGTTATCTCTGATTTCAGCAAGAAAAGCTAAGAAAAGAAAGTCAACATCCAGTGAACTAAATGCTATGATTAATACACAGGGTCCATGAAAAGGGGTTTCAAGTCCACTCTTCTAGAATTTGTCTTCCAAGAGAAGGTCATTGCTTGGGATGAATCCTGCATACCGAATTAGCCAGGAGAAGAACAACAGTAACAAAAACAGCTGAAGGAGAAATAGCACCTACCAAGTAATTACTAACAGCATTTTCATACAACCCAAAGGGAGGAGAACGTGTGTCACACTTTGAGAATTCTGAGAATGAAAAGAAATTGAGTCTGGCTGAAGTATAAAATGTAAGGAATTTAGGTACATGAGTCAGGGTTGAGGTTGGGTGATGCTGGAATGTGCAGGATGTTAGATCAAGAATGGAGAGAAAGGAATTATTGGTAGAGCAGTAGGAAGCAAGGTTGAGCAAGATTGCAAAGTATCTTTGATATGAAACCTGGACTTATCCCATCGAATGATAACCTATGAATGATTTTAAACTAATTCTTCCGATCTCTGATTCAGAGTCTGTGACTGCAATGTGGTGATAGGAGTAGAGACCAAATAGGGCACCAGAAAGTTTTTACATGTACTAAAGACAGGCCTGGAAAAAAGCTAACAGTACTCGCAATAATCTCAATGATAGGATTAGATAAGATGGATGGTGACTTTAAGAGAATAATCAAATATGTTTCCTAACAGGAGGACTGCTAATTTTACTGAAATTTAATAGTCCTCTGTTTGACAGTATATAAACCTAAAAGGATATTCTAATAGAATTTTACATGAATTTTGCTGCATTTACTTCTAATAAGCACATTGTATAGCCTTTTCACAGGATTAAAAAAATTTACATTTTTATTAATTCCAACTGGACTAAGAAGAAGCAAATTAAAAGTACCCAAATAAAATAAATTGCCTGTTTATTATTTTACCACCTTTTTTTTGCTATGCATAGATTTATTCTTTGTGTATAATTTATTAAGTTATAATGCAAATGTAATATAATATAACTATTGTTAAGTATAAGGTTTAAATCATTTGGACAAATGTATGCACTAAAACATCAAAATTAAGATATAGAACATTTGAATTACCCCCAAATGTTCTGCATGTAGACAATCTCACCATCTTTAGTCCCAGATAGTCATTGGTCCACTTTCTGCTGATATAAATTAGTTTTAGCTGTTGTAAGATTCTGTAGAAACAGCACTGCACAGTAAAAACTCCTCAGTACCTGTTTAATTCACTCAGTGTAGTGTTTTTGAGTTTCATCCATGTTGTTGCTTTGATTTCTGTCAGTAGTATGTTTCTGTTACTGAGAAGTAGCTACAGGAATGCACTATGGGTCATTTGCTCTTCTGTTAATTAGTATTTTGGTTGCTTCCAATTTTTGGCATTCTGAACAAAGCTGCTGTAAACATTCACATACAAGCCTATTTATAGATAAATGTCTCCATTTCTGGTAGGTAAATACATAGGACTAGAATTAAGTTACATATTAAGAGGTTAACTTTATTAACAAAAAACAACCTCCAAAATAATTGTCCCACTTCTACGTCCACTAGCTATATAAAATAAAAGTTATAGGTGTTTTATAACTTTGTGGACGATTATTGTTATCTTTTAAATTTTGACTCTTGTGGCAGTGGTGGCTCATGTGGTTTTAGTATGCCTTCCACTAATGACTATAATTATGAAACATATTTTAAGTGCCTATTGACCATTCCTACACTTTCATTTGTGAAATGTTAATTTGAATGGTTTTCCTACTTTTTTATTTCAATAGATTTAGGGGGTTCAACTTTCTTTTGTTACTTGGATGAATTCTATAATACTGAAGTCAGTGCTTTCAGTGCGCCTGTCACGAGAATAGTGTACATTATAGCTAACGGGCAGATTTTTATCCCTCACTCCCCTCCACCCTCACAAGTTCTTAGTTTTTAATGTCCATTACACCACCTGATGACCATATATATCCAATGTTGAAGTCTGTCTTATAAGTGAGAACTTGTGGTATTGGTTTTTCCATTCCAGAGCTATTTCACTTATGGTAATGGTCTCCAGATTATTCAAGCTGCTGAAAAAGACATTGTTTCATTCTTTTTTTGGCTGACAAGTACCCCTTTTTACACACACACACCCTACACGTTCCTTCCTTCCTTCCTTCCGTCCTTTCGACAGATGCTGACTTTGTTGCCTTGGTAGAGTTCTGTGCCACCATAGCTCACAGCAACCTTAAACTCTTGTGTTCAAGTGATCCCCTTGCCTCAGCCTCCCCAGTAGCTGGAACTACAGATACCCGCCACAACACCTGAATATTTTTAGAGATGGAGTCTTGCTCTTGCTCAAGCTAATCTTAAACCCATGAGCTCAGAGCAATCTACCCACCTCGGCCTCCCAGAGTGCTAGGATTACAGATGTGAGCCACTGATCCCAGACACTCTACATTTTCTTTATCTGCTAATCAGTTGATGGACATTTAGGTTGATTACATACACTTGCAATTGTTCTACAATAAACATTGGGTGCACTGGTCTTTTTTGTAAAATGAGTTTTTTTTTTGAGGTGGGGTAGATACCCCATAGTGGGGTTGGTGGATTAAATGGTGGTAGATCTACTTTTGGTGCTTTGAGGAGTCTCCATACTGTTCTCCACAGAAGTTGTACTTGTTTCCCTTTCCACTAACAATAGATAAGCATTCTCTTTTCACCAGATCCATGGCAGCATCTATTGTTTTTTAACTTTTTAATAAGGAACATTCTGAGTTTTCTTATAATTAAGAGTTCCTTATATTAACATATTCTGGATATACTTCTTTTGCAGGCATATGGATTATCAGTATTTTCACCCTATCTTTTATTGGCTTTTTTATTTCCAAATAGTCCCTTTCAAAAAGGAATTAGAGGTTTATCAATTTTTTTCTTTTACGTTTAATGCTTTTGTGTTTTCTATAAGAAATCTTCGACCGATCTAAGGTTGAATTGTACTCCATCCATGTTTAAATCAAGGTCTGTGACCCATTTTCACTTAATTTTCAAGTATTATGTGCCAAAACATTGAGATTTTTTTTTCTTATTTATAGATAGTTGAGCCAACACCATTTGTTGAGAACACCATCCTTTCCTTTTAAAATTACTCTGAAAAATTTGTTACAAATCCCCTGGATTCAAAATTGCTTTAAAACTTTGAAATTAATCATTATAATTCACTGTAATAAAAATACATTAAAAAGTTATATCATCATTTAAATATGTCCAGGAATGCCTTTTTAAAAACTACGAAACCGGATGGCGCCTGTGGCTTAGTGAGTAGGGCGCTGGCCCCATATACCAAGGGTGGCAGGTTCAAACTCAGCCCCGGCCAAACTGCAACAAAAAAATAGCCGGGCGTTGAGGTGGGCACCTGTAGTCCCAGCTGCTCGGGAGGCTGAGGCAGGAGAATTGCGGAAGTCCAAGAGCTGGAGGTTGCTGTGAGTCTTGTGACATCACGGCACTCCACCAAAGGTGGTAAAGTGAGACTCTGTCTCTACAAAAAAAAAAAAAAAGAAACCTATTTATTATTTTTCAAAACCTTCTGAAAAGTAGAATCAGGAAAGAATTTCTTTAAACTGATAAAGTACATCTACAAATATCTTATGGCTGACCTCATACTTAATGGATTATATATTGTAGTTTTGATCCAAGATCCTCATGATTATCTAGGTTTATAATCATGTAATTTGTAATAAATATACTATTCCTTTCAAATGTGTATATTCATTATTTTTAACTTGCCTCAATGTACTTGCTGAATACTCCAGTGTAAGGTTAAATAAAGATGATGAGTCTTAAAAAGCAAACATTATGATTGATTTTCAAATTTTAAACTGGTCTTGCATATGTGAGCTGAATCTCAGTTGAAGGTGTTATTGTTTTTATATTTGTAAATTCAATGTGTTAATATTCTCTGAAGAATTCTCTATATTTTCATGCATGAGTGATATGTGGGTCATTAAGAAAGTTTTGAGATACACAAAAATTTAAAAACATAAAATCCATGTGGATGGAAATAAATGAAACTATCTCAGCAACCAGTAGGCTGAGAAAGTTGAAACTTGCCAATAAGAAGAGACACTGTCAACTGTGTTTCTTGGAAGTGAAATGATGGACTATAACCCAGTCTGTCTCAAAGTGTTCATAGTGGCCCACATATGTATCTCAACTTTCTTATTCTGTAATTATCTGGCTTTGGCAATATAATCTATTCCTTGATAACTTTTTTAAATTGACACTGAACACTTTGAGTGTTACATTATTGAGTGTCTGTATTTTGTTGTCTTACTTTAAAGACAGTTGAGCTCTGGCTTAATTACAATGAAGTGATGAAGTGACTTGAAGGTCAGATTCACCCACTGAGGCTTTTTAAAATGTATTTACCGCATATACTCGAGTACAAGCCAACCCGAGTATAAGCCGACCCCCTTAATTTTACCCTAAAAACTAGGAAAACTTAGTGACTCAAGTATAAGCTGAGGTGGAAAATGCAGCAGCCACTGATAAATTTCAAAAATAAAAATATATACCCAAAACAATTACAATAATTGAGGAATCAGTAGGTTAAATGAAACATACCACATTAACTCATAGTATTCAATGGCAACTTTAATAAAGTGAATAAACCATTTAAGACAGTAAAGCATTGTAAATAAATGGTTAAAAATCCCGAATTCCTATACTCCAAAACCCCTGATTATAAGGATTCAGGATTTATAAACATTTATTTACAAGACTTTACTGCCTTAAATGGGGTTTTCACTTAATTAAATGTGTCATTAAATATTATGGGTTAAATAGTTCAGTGGAATACAGTTCAGTTCAGCTCAGCCGCGACTTGTGGACTGAGCTGAAGCACCGCCCCCTCAAGCAGACGGCAGAAGACGACTGGAGACTACGTGCATTTGATTAGGTGTGTGCCCACCGAATCAAATAACCTGTATGACCCAAGTATAAGCCGAGTTCGGGTTTTCCGGCACAAATTTTTGGCACAAAAACTCGGCTTATACTCGAGTATATAGGTTTTTTTTTTTTTTTTTTTTTATTGTTGGGGATTTATTTTGGGTACAAAGAACTAGATTACATTGATTGTATTTGTTAGGTAAAGTCCCTCTTATAATTGTGTCCTGCCCTCAAAAGGTGTGTCAAATACCATCACTCTCCCCTCACCCCCTCCCTCCTTCCCTATCTCTGCTCTTTTTAATATTCTTCCTTCCTGCTCTCTTTGTCTCTCCCCCTCTTCTATACCTCCTGCCTTTCTGGTTTTTCAGAAGGTCTAGAATAGACATTACTCTAGATCCATTTTTTTAAATTTTATTCTTACTGAGTCATCACCTTTCTCTATTAATGTCCCAGTTTTTCAATAGTGTCCCTCAACTCTGCTGGTTGAAACTTTAATATCTTCTGGACAAGTATGAGTGTTAGAAACGGCTTGTCTTTCAGCTACACAGTAGTTCTTTGTTCCACCTTATGGAAATTCCCCCTACACATACACAGCTTGGCCTTAAGCAACAGACTCAAGTGAGTCCTATGCTGGGCACGCTTTCTGTGTCCCTTCTTCCCTCTTGTACTCTGTGCCAGTAATCTCACTTACCTCTCTTGTCCTGGAGTCCAACCTCTATCTCCTTACCCAGTGGGACCACTGTCCTACAGCATGGATGACTTTCTCTGAGCTATCATCTGGAAAGTGAGTTCAGGCAGAAATTTGGAGTAATTGTAGGGCTTACCACATCTATTTTGCTTCTTTTGGGTTATCCACCTCTTGGCCAATGTTTAGAAAAAAAATCTTACACATTTTTTTTTTTTTTCCAGTTTTGTTCACAGAAAGAGGACACATCTAGTATCATTTACTCCAATGTAATCATGAAGATGTATGTTTTTAAATTACGTAAAACACTGTATTAGATGAAAGAATGTTAAATGATGACACACATTTTCAATTGACTATTGAACAGCTTCAATAAATTTTTACTTTGTATCTTTTGCTCTTAATAACTCCATTTCTTATACACAGATCATCTAGGAACATAAAATATTTTAATTTAAAAAGTTATTCATACACACACAAATTAAAAATAAAAAAAAAATAAGCAGTTACTTCACTTAGAAAGTAAGTTACATCACTTTTGAAGTGATGAAAATGTGTTAGAACTAGCTGTTGGACAAAACTGTGAATGTGCCAAATATCCCTAAATTGTTAACTTTAAAATGGTTAATTTTATGTTTTATAACTTTTATCTTAATGAACTCAAAGATACTAGAGTTGTTAAATTATTGCGATTAACATTATTATTATAAATAAATGTATTATTTTCTTTAAGTCAAATTGTACCAAAAAAATAAAAAAAAGAAAAAAAGAAAAGAAAAAAACAAAAAAATAAAAAAAGTTATCCATAGGAAAATGTATTCATTATAAATTATGAGTTTTAATGTACATAATGAGTTTAGCAAGATATATTTTTCTAAATCTGGCCCTTAGCAAGTTTACTAACAACTTCTCTATGTCAAACCTACATAAGAAAAGGGGGTTCTTAACAGCTACATTGGAAGAAGAGAATCAACAAAATATATAGACTGGCGAAAACTAGCAATGAGAAATTTCACAAAGCACCAATCAAAATACACTTCCAAGACCCATTTTACAAATTATAAATAGAAAAAGTAATTTTTTGTGGGTTGTATAACCATGTAAACTTTCTTTTTAATATAATTAAATTAATATTCTTGAACACACAAAAACTCCAATAATTTAGTTTTCATGTCTCCTTCTAAGAGATAATTGGTGGAGAGAGTTGAATTAGTCTAGCAGAACTAGAACTAGCAGTCTAGAACTATTAATAGAATTGGAACTAGCAGTCTGGAACTGGATTACTGCAAAATGCTAGGTAACAGGAGAGCATGTAAGTGTTCTATTACCTGAAAAATGTATATAATTAAATCACTCCAAAGGGGAAAGGGGAAAACTAAGGAGGGCTGGCAAGTTCTTTGATTATCTAATAATAGCTGGAGGTTTAGTTCATTATTTTAAAACTGGTATATTAAAAAATGGGAAAATATTTATAAAGGAAATAAGCACAAGGATAAAAACAATTGACTAATGTAGTAGTAAAAAGGAGAAGAAAAATGAAAGACTCCAAAGTTTTCCTTACTTTTGAGATGGAATAGAAATTGTTGAGAGAAATAGAAGACTAAATGCATAAAGTTAGAGTTACCAAAACTAAATGAAATTGTAAGTTTCTAGATGTTTGAAAAAGTATGCACAAAGTATCAGAAAGAAGACATAGCATGAGATGGTAACAATATATAAAAATGAAAGACAATATTATGTGACATAAGAGTATGTATATATCTTTCATATACAAATGTCTACATACAATAACTAAGAAAATGCCATGAAGGCTACGTTGAACAGTTTGATGAGAATATTTCAGATTGGATATGAAACCAGCACATTGCACCCCTTGATTGCACTAATGTACACAGCTATGATTTAACAATAAAAAATAAAAAAAGACAACAGTTTATATGATATATAAGAATTTTTGATCAGGTGAATACAAGTTATTGATCTGGTAATAATCATCTTGATGGTCTTTATAATATTACTATGTATATGCTTTCCATTAACTTGTTGTATCTTAGTTAATACACCTCGTTTGCATTCTTTTATTACAGATATATTATGAGACAAATTAAGTCATGTATAACTAAGAAAAAAAATTCTACCTCAATTGAGTGAACATATGACTCAGTAAATGAGTAATGAGGTCACTTGACAGACACAACTATCATAAGAGTTCACTTAATTTCCAGTCTGAGTGAGAACATTTCAAATTTCTCCTTTTTTATTTTTATTTTTATTTTTTTTTTGAGACAGAGTGTTACCTTGTTGTGTTAGGTAGATTGCCAAGGCGTCATAGCTTATAGCAATCTCCAACTCTTAGGCTCAAGCCATCCTTTTGTCTCAGCCTCCTGGGGACTGTAGGTGACCACCACAATGCCTGGGCTAATTTCAGAGACAGGCTCTCACTGTTACTCAGGCTGGTCTCCAACTCCTGATCTCAAGCAATCCAACTGTCTCAGCCTTCCAGAGAGCTAGGATTACAGGCATGAGCCGCCATGCTCAGCTTTCAAATTTCTCCATTTAAAATGAGACATTAGTTGTTTTATTTACCGGTTCATATAAGAAGACAACGATATTAAACCAATTACTAACTCAGTCAGCAGTTTACTCCTAGTCAGCGGTTCTCAACCTGTGGGTCACGACCCACAGGAACTGTATTAAGGGCTGCGGCATTAGAAAGGTTGAGAACCACTGCTCTAGATGGAAACATCTCTATAACTTCTGAGGTCCCCAAACTACTGGTTGAAAAATGATGCTCTACCCTAAGGCCAGCACATTCTAGATTGCCTGTTGTCACCACTAAATTACATGATTCACTGCAGAGTCTACAGCTATTACCAATACCAACGTTCCAGCAGAAAGGAAATATTTTATAGAATGGAATTCAGGAAAACATTAGCAAAATGACTCTGACTTGTCTTTGGGGACTTTAGTCTCAGAATCACCACCCCCTCCCTAAATTCTTGCTCCAATACTTTTAGAAGCCATAAGGAGAAGCATGCCCCTTCCTCACTTGAGTTCTATAAAGCATGAATTTAGGTCATGGATGGTGCTGAATGAGGGTTTTGCACTTAAGTACCATAATATGCAATTTTTTAAAGAATTGAAAACCTGTATTATTCACTGAATTGGATTTCCTTTTATTTCTTGCAAAAGTACACCTTACATTTAACAGTGGCTGCCAGATACATCAGCAAGAAGGAAAATCCAGGAAACAGTACTCTTTAGTGTGACTATTAGGAGCTTTATTTTATCATCATTAATTCACTATGAGTAAAAAATTTTCAACTAAATTTTCAGGAATTTGTGAATTTTGTTTCATTTAAGTATCCCATAACAGAAAACACTAACACTGATATAAAAAGAACACATACTATTATTTAAGTAACAGCACTCTGCCAGAGTTATGTTAGGGCTTGGCTTTTAATCACTATATTATGTTCCTGCTGCCTATCTGTACAGAGTCTGTCGACAAGATGGGGCTTACACAGACCACGTGACTGATGTCTATACATGGTATTGTGGGGGAAATAGCATGATAGTTTTTATCCTGAAGATACATTTTTTATGGAGTAGCTTGTTCATACTTATATTAATGTCAGAGATTAATAAAAGCAACAAATCTACGAATGACGCCTTTATTTACAAGGGATAAAGAATCTCATATATCCAAAGCAAAGTTTCATGGAGATGAAAAGCCATGCCTTGGAAAAGCTGCCCCTGGATCCATACTGGTAGACTCCTTCACCAAGCTGCCCACTCAGGCCCATCTACCAACCCTATCACTGATCCTAGTTCACGATCTCACTGTGAAGAGAGAAGGTGCATCAATAAACAAACTCACAGCTCCCAGGAAATGGCTCTGGGTGCACCACGGTGTTGAAATTAGAAGGGACCTAAGGGACTCAGAGAGGGGAAGGCCTACTTGGAAATGCTGGTCGTTCAGGAGGATGTAGGACCTCCCTGTCCCACTAAATGACCATGAACCAGGAGGCTCTATGGCCTCTTACAGGGTCAGATCTACAGAAGAGTGACCTCAGCATGAAAGCAGCTGAAGAAGCCCCAGTCCTCTTCTTGATATAGCCATGAAGTCACGATACAGAGACCAAACTCCCTTAAATATTTTATGTAATTTATTATGTTTTGTCATCAAACTCATCAATTACTCCTGCTCTGGGTTTGGGTTTCCAATAACACATAGATGTTTTCTCTTTATATCTAAATCCTGAGTTCTATAAGATTATTTCTGAGTCTTTTTAACTCTAAAATGTTACTCCTTCACATCTTACATATTTACCAATCTTGTAGCTTGTTTTGAAATCATATCAGATTACAGTTACATATTAGTTTTCTTCTGCTTAAGGGTCATTTTTGTATGATTTCATTTTCTGTGAAAACATTATTCTTCCAATTATTTCCTTATTGATATATTTGTACATTTAGCCCAGATACTTTCCTATTGCTCATATTTAGGTGAACTTGGCTTCTGTGAATGTAGTTCGCTGTATCCTTTCCAGTTTCACAGAACTCCCGGTTCTAATGCTTTCAAAATCATGGTGATTTGCTTTGTTAAGTTTGGACTGGTCCCCTGTCTACCCTCATAAGACCTTTTATTTCCTTTGTCTCTGACATCTCTGTTTTGCTCACTTTTTATTCCACTTCCACCAGTTTATCTTTAGTATGGGGTCCTGTCCTGAAGGAATGGATGGTGGCTGGGTTCTGAGATTTCACAGGAGCTGGGCTGTGCTGCCCCTGCAGATGCAGCTGGGGCTCAGCTCCTCACCTGTTCCCGGACTGGACTCAGTTTCAGTGGCTTCCCCACTGTGCCTTTCAGTAAATACCTGCTGAAGACAGGATTTGTTGGTTTTTCTCAAGTCCCTCTGAGACCTACACAGTTCTTCACCCTTCACACCAATACTAACACCAGGCAAGTCTTAACAGCTCACCTATTTGTTCTCATCTATTGTGTGTTTGGCTTTGGGAGAAACCTCATCACCTATTCTATTTCTATTGCAAATGTTGTCTATGCCACTTACTCTGTTTAGTTTTATGTGGGAACTCGCAGAATGTCAAAAACTGCCCTGCCAGGGCCACCATTGTTGTAAAATCCCCAAAGGTACTGGTGTTTTTTTTAAAAAAGCATTAGCACATTTAAGAAGTCTCCTATTTTTATTTTACTTAGTTTTATTTTATTGTTATTTTTATGTTTTTTAGAGACAGAGTCTTACTTTGTTGCCCTCGGTAGAGTGCCATGGCGTTACAGCTCACAGCAGCCTCCAGCTCTTGGGCTTAGGTGATTCTCTTGCCTCAGCCTCCCGAGTAGTTGGGACTACAGGTGCCCACCATAACCCAGGCTATTTTTTTGTTGCAGTTTGGCCGGGCCGGGTATACTGGGTTGGTATACAGGGTCGGCGCCTTACCCACTGAGCCACAGACACCACCCTACTTAGTTTTATTTTTATCTCTTTAAAAGAAGGCTGTTGAATTTCATAACAACTCTTATCACTGACTTTAATCAACTAATACAGTTACATGCCATAATATATATTTTTAATATTGGCTCATCCTCACATTTCTTAAACATTACTTAGAAATATTTTATTGCTTTTTTCTTGCAATATTAATTAAAAAGTACATTATTGAAATGTTTTGTATTAAGGTAACTGTGTAATCAATAGTTATATTGATATATATATATATATATAATTTATATATTTAAGTAATTTATTGAAATACAATTTACACAGAGTAAAAGGAGCAAATTGCAAGTTTAAAAGCTTGGTCAGATGTTTCTTCTATGCTCCAAAGTGTTTCAAATGATATCTGCTATTTGGGCGTCACCAGGGTTTATTTGCTTACTGCAGCTTCCTGGATGGGTGGGTCCTCTTCGTGTTCCCAGTACCTCACTGCAGAGCGTGATTATCTTGTCCATTTGGCAGAAGCAGTGATAAGCATCAGCAAGCTCTTAACATTTATAGGATGTGGGACAGAGAGCTCAAAGACTGTCTTAGAAAACCATGTATATAATTTTAAGAGGGAAAAGCCAAGAAATGAAACTAAAAGTTTAGACAATTCTTCAAAATGGTTGCAGGTGAAAAGATACATCAACAAAAGAACATATGGTTGCTGATGTGCTGAGGGAAACAGTCTCTAAAGAAGGAGAAGAGATCATGACTTACTCTTTTTTCCTTCTTACCCACTAAAATGTGAACTCAATGAAGGCAGGAATTTCTTCCCTCTTTGATAACTAATGTTTGACAAAGAACTAGAAAAAAGCCTAGAATTCAGGAGGCACTTGTATTTGTGAATGATCAAATAACAATTAAGGGGAAATCAATCAATAAATAATGGGGCAAAAGGTAACTGTTGGAGGTGTGGAAAAGTTTATGGTCTGGTTGTAGTGGTCTCACAGACATACACTTAGCTCAAAACTCATCAGGTTGTATACATTAAACATGCCCAGCTTTGTGTATGTCAACCACACCTTAGTACATTGATTGTGTGAACTAAAATAAAATCTCAAGGCTGCCCCCACCCAGTGACTGGCTGACTGAACCCTCTTCTTGCCCAAGGAAATCCCTAAAACTGAGTTTTTAGCCATTAGGGAGGAGATCAGACAGGTCTCATCATGCCTCCTCCCCATGGGGATGTCCTCTGTGACTCACTAACAGGCCTAAGGCTATGCAAGAACTACCTGCAGGTCCTCAATACACACAACAAACCTCTTGAGTCTGTCCCTAACTTTGTCTGTAATTAACACATCCTTTATCTTAAGCATTCCTTTTCACTGATTCCTGGTCTTTTAGACAGAGCCTAACTCTTCCAGCCAACTGTCAGCTAAAGTCTTTAAACTCCCCTATAACTTATAATATTCTCCCCAAATATTTCCCCCCAATTTTCCCCTCCACCTGAAGAATACTTCCATACCCTATGCCTTGATGAAATTCTACTTCTCTTCCCAGAATCTACTCACTTACTAACCTGTGTTTAATCAACCCTGTCAGAGAAGATGTGGGTAAGGGCCCCAGAGACAGGGGTGCAGGCCTTACTCTTCCCTGTGTGCCGCAATTCTGTCCTCAAGTGTTCTGCTGAGACCACTGTCATTTCTGTTTGAAAATTCAGGAACCAATGTTCAAAGAGACTGAACTGCTCAAAATAACATAGAAAATTGGTGGTCAAACTGAAACTAAGCCAGGAGGACTTGACTCTTTTCCCTACACCACGTGGCTTTCTAATGCAATCCTTTATTCCTTTAACTAGGAAACATTTATCTTTTGTATTCCAATTATTTTTATCTTGTAGTACAATGTGAGCCCCTTGAGGGGATTGTTTTATTCCTATTTTTACTGAAATGATTATAAATGAGAATAAGAATTTATTATACCAATTGAAAGGGAATACTGTAGCTATTTACAGAATAGTTCTAAGCGCTGAAAGAATTCCCTATTACATGAGTTTAAGTTAAATACAACCTATTTCCTCAAAAGTCGGGATTCCAACAGTCCAAGACATCCTGTTCACTCCAATCCCAGGCAAAGTACGAGTATTGAGCAGCTACCCTGGCCACCTGACTTTCAAAAAAGGTGCCATCAGCTAAAGAGATAAATGAAGTCTTTGAGGACAATTGCAGTTCATCAGAGACACAGAAGATGGAGGGGTTCTTAATAATCTGCTGTCCTAGATCCTGGCAAGAAACCACAGCCTTGGAGAATAAAAGCAAAATACATTTTTCAGTCTGCTTCAAAATATTTATTCCATAGTTGACCAAATTTTTTTCATTCTATTCTAGTCTAGTGGTAGGAAATGAAGAGGTAGGAAACAGAATGCCTTAGGAAAAATAAATCAGAGCGAAAAGATAGACGTGGTAAGGGTGCTGGTGGGGTAAATAAAAGGAGAGACCTGAATGAGGTTCAAAGGAAAAACAGACCAGTGAGGCTCAAGTTTGGTAAGTAATGGGGGTAACTGATGGGAATAAAGTTAGAGTACCAACCAAAGCTTAGTTAGTCTGACAGGCCATGTTCAAGTCTTTGGCTGTTATAAGTGATGACAACCCAGTGGCTTTGATCAGGGGAGTAACGCAATACAACTTGGATCTTTAAAAATAGAAATGATTTGGAGAACAGAAAGTTATAAAGTAAGAGCATCAGGAGGAATGCCATGGAGGTCACCGAAACAACCCAGTAAGGAGACATAGATGCTATTGGTGTGGCATCTGTGTCTAAAAAAGTGTGAAAAGTCATACTCCAAATGTATCTAAAGCTCTAACAAGTTCCACTGTGTATTAAAGGTATGAGAACAGATGGAATCCAGGATGACCCTGTGGTCCTCACCTAAGCAGCAGGGTGATTAGATGCACCAGCAAGGAGGGAAATACTGAAGAAACCATGTTTGAGAAACCAAGAGTTCTATTATGAAAAATTTGCAGACAACATTATGTGATCTAGGATTACCTCCATCACTGATAATTGTGGAAACTGGGTCATGTGCCCATGCAGGGTCATTGTGCTATTATTTTTTGTATTTTTAATTTCTCTACGATAAAACTTTGTTTTTTATTTGTTTTTGAGACAGTCCCTCTCATTATGTCGCTCTTGGTAGAGTGCTGTGGTGTCACAGCTCACAGCAACCTAAGACTCCTGGGCTCAAGTGATTCTCTTGCCTCAGCCTCCCGAGTAGCTGGGACTACAGATGCCTGCCGCAATGCTTGGCTATTTTATTATTATTATTATAGTTGTCATTGTTGTTTAGCAGGCCTGGGCTGAGCCCCAGAGTATGTGACTGGCGCCATAATCCCCGAGCTACAGGCATCAAGCCTATAAAACTTTTTAGAATAATAATAGACATACTAAGTTTGAGAGGCCCTTACACTTCATGTGGAGACATCATACAGATAGATAGTAAGTTGCTCAGCAATGAAATCAGGGCTAAAGAAATGTGGGAATTATTAGTAAATTTAAAGCCTGGAACAGGATGAGAATACTTGGTGTGAATAAAAACAGAAAATAGGTCCAGCACTAAGAAACTGAACTCTACAACATTTAAAGATTTGCAAAATGAGAAGAATTAAAAAAAAATGTTTTTCCAGGATTTATCAGTTCATATCAAAAGTCATTGAAAAATACACAACTTTGAAACAGTACTTCCACTTCTAGGAATGTATCCTAAGAAATGAACAGGACCAGCGTATACAGACCACATAAAAGATTTACTACAGTGCTTAATTGGGAAGACAACAAAAGGTAACGGTGGCATGGCAAAATGGCCCAAAAAGTGACGAGAGTGGGCTAGCTGGACACCCTACAGGACATTGCAATGGAAAACTGGTCAGCAGTTAAACAGGATTAGGTATATTTTAGTGACCTGTAAAGATTTTCATAATTCACTGAGAATAGCTGATTAAACATTAGGGTTTATATTATGTATATTTGTTGCATTAAGTATTTATTTTATTCTTTACCATGATAAGGTAAAGTAGGAAATGTTATTATCTTTGGTAGTAAGATTATGGCCTTCGCCCCCACACTTTCCTGTATATTATAATTTTTCTCGATAGACATAAAAATATACATTCAAAAAGAAATTTTTTTTGAGATACAGTCTCACTATGTCGCCCTCAGTAGAGTGGCATCATAGCTCACAGCAACCTCAAACTCTTGGGCTTAAGAGATTCTCTTGCCTCAGCCTCCCAAGTAGTTGGGACTACAGGCACCCCAGCTATTTTTTGGTTGTAGTTGTCATTGTTGTTTGGCAGGCCCGGGCCGGGTTCGAACCCGCCAGCTCCAGTGTATGTGGCTGGTGCCCTAACTGCAGAGCTACAAGCGCCAAGCCTACATTCAAAATTTTTAAGAAAGCTCACTCAGTAATGTGAAATGCAAAGGACCTTAAAAAGAGACCTGATTCAAACCAGTCAAACGTTGTATTGATACCATAAAATCTATTTATTGAAGTAACTGTTGTGAATTGTTTTAAATTAAAGTAACAGAACATAAGCAATTATTTTAATAGCAATAGTATATTAAATATTTTATTTAAGTTAAGAAGCAAAACAAAAATCACATACACTTGTTCCATTGTTTGGATAAAATTTCTAATTACTTTCAAAAAACCTATACATACTACCTCACATACTAAATTCCATACATTTCAATATGGTCATGAAAGCATATTTTCCAAAATATATAAGCTGTATTTCAAAGTTTAGTATACTATAAATCCAGACGTAATAAATACTATACACTTCAACTTTAAGTAACCTAATTATAAAAGTCATTTTATAAAGTCATTGCAATTACTTCTCTCCAGTGAAAGTTATAACACACCTGCCACATGGATACCAACTCAGGGGTGATAGCTAGGAAAATCACCTCTTGTGAATGCTATTTACACCGGAGTAGGAGTTCACATAAAAATACTTTAAAACATGTTTATTTCAGACAAAAAATTAAATCTAGGCTATTTTTAAAATTGCAAGATTTTTTTTAATCAAACCAATTCAATTTTTGGTTTCTAGATCAGTAAGCCTTATTCATCTTCCCTAATTTAGCTAAGAACATCTTTGACAAGGTTTTAATGTGTTTGCCCTTAAACTTAAAAAATAAAATTGTTTACAATGTTTTATATTTAAAAGAGGCATTTTAGCCTTGATGTAAAAAGACATATTCCTACAAGTCCAATTACAGCAATTCTGTCCTTTATTCTTGTAATGCTTTCAATAGATAAAAACCATTATTAAATTTTTTGAATTCAGAAGATACTGTTTATAAGGCCAATTATTTTAATGACTTTAGATGCTTTTAAATGTATTTAATATCGGAGTCAAAATTATAGATTTCTATATGGATATTATACAGATACCTCTTAAACTGTTTATTGCATCTTGGTTATAAAACTCACCAAATACTACACTACTAAAATAATTTTTTTCTTTCTTGACTGTGAGCCATTCAGTGCCTTTTCGAACTTAGAAGTTAAAAATTGTTTTCCTGTATCTAATACTTTTTAAGGATAGATTTTTAAGAGTCAAAAATAAAATGCAGTTTAGTGTTTTATCATTACTCTCTGGTGCAAAGAGCCTGGCAAACCAGAGACTTTCTCCACCAGGAAAACCAGCTCAAATCAAATATTGATTTTCCTCCTGTAGTTCATGTTTGTCTATTGAATCAGTTACCCAATCTTCTTTAAGAATTTTAAACTTTCTCTTCAACTTTCTCCTAAAAGCTTTAAAATTCACAACACGACTATGATCTTCCCCAATGATCACATGAGACACTCCCTCAGCTAAACAAGAAACTACTTTTGCTCCGTGAAATCGAAGCTCCAAGGCTTTAATAGCTAATCTTGTTCCCTCGGTTCTGGTACTCAAGTCATTAATAACGGTATACAAGTCCAAATAAATGGTGTGGCGCCGAAACAGACTGAGTGGAGAGTGGTCCCAGGAATACCGATATTCTAAATCAGCAATCACAGAAGCCATTTCTTCCAGTGTCTGCTTATTAGAACTTCTAATTCCTGAGAATACTTCCTTCAGTTGGTTTAAATCTGTATCAACAAAATAACTGTCACCATAGCAGTCGTATTCACGGGCAAAATGTTGTTTGGTGGAAGGACACATATGGATCATAAAGCAAGGCTGCCATGGCACACAGGTTTTGGTCTTAAAACACTCCAAAAGCCAGGCAGGTTTGACCACATCATGTTCATTTGAGGAAATGATGTTCCTCACCCTGATGTTCTCAGACCCTGCAATCACACAGTATGTGTCTGGACCTGGATTTTGTACTATATAACCTCCAAATTCTGCAATTTTATTCTCCAGGTCAGGCTTGGGATAGTTGGCTGTTCCACTCATAACACAGAACTCAACATCTTCAAATACATTAGAAACTTTGTTAATATTAGACAGGTTAGGCGCTTTTAAATGTTCAATGACTCCAATGACTTTCTTTATCTTTGGGGCAGCTTTCCGCTTTTTTTCTTGTGGTTCATCGTCAACACCTACAAAAAAGTGCTTAGAGGCCAGCTTTCCAGATGCTTTCCCCCTGAGCTGCTGCACGTTGTCCAGAGTCATGCATTCGTGCCACTCCTTGTCATCTCTTATCTTTTCAATTCGTGGAAAACGCAACGTGTAGCCAGTTTTGTACATGTCACTAGGGACAATCTCTGCTGCCTTAACCTGAACAATGACAGAATTACAAGGCTCAATGTACACTTCTGGCTTCTCTGTTCCACATAAAATGCTACTTGGTGGAGCTTTTTTATTAAAAGGTTTCCAATGTTTGGCCAATTTCAAACCCAGATCGTACAGTTCTTTCATGGTGTAACCAGAGCCAACACGAGACAGTGTATGAAACACAGATGGCTTTTCACCAGGAGGGGGCTTCTCTGCTACTGCACACAAAAAATGAGACATCATCCCACCCCGTGACCCTTTTCCCCAATAGCCTCCAACAATTAAGATGTCCAATTCATCCATTAGCCCACTGACATACTCTGGCTTAATTTTTAACCACCCTTCACCCCTTTTGTCTGGCTTGTAAATGGACAAAGGATGTTTTATCATGACTCCCTCTTCCCTTTTGTCAATTGCTTCATTCAATGCATCAATTACCTCGTTCTTACTGTGAGCTTGTGTCTTCTGCACTATTTCTATTCTACCTGGTATTGGGGTCATAATACTACAAAGGATCTCATGCCTTTTTCTTAGGGTCTCATGTGCTAGCTTTTTATTATTAACCATCAATACATCAAAAACACAGTAACAAGTTTGCAGATCAGAATCTTCTACCATTCTTTTAATATCAAACTTAATTCCCTTTTGCATAAAAGTTTGTGTGTTAGGGTTGTAGGCCATCATCTCACCATCAAGAATACAGATTTGTACATCTGTTTTGAAGGCATTATGAATGAATGGGGAAAGAGAACCTTTATCCGGAGAAGCACCAAACTGTTCAGTATAGTTATACCCATTTCTGGAGAAGTACTCATATACAGCCCCATCTTTGTGCATCTGTATACGCTCTCCATCTAGCTTGGTTTCGATGTAGAAACTCTGGTGTTTCATGTCCTTCTCAATGCGGTCAATGTCTGCTACAGCAGCTAGCATTGGTTTAAAGGCAGAAAATAAAGTAATGGAAATATCGCTGAGTCCTACAGAAGGATCATGCAGTTGCCTACAGACTTTTTCCAGGTCTGTGGTGACATTATGCAACTCAGCAGCATCATTATGAAAAGCAGAAAATACAGTTTGCTGACTAACACCAAGCTTTAAATCTTTTAAGATCATCCGTATAAGCCACTTTTGCTCAAGCGCTGAACTCTGACTTATGAGTTGAAGAAGACTCTTCTTTACTAGGTCTTTTCTTTTAGCAGAATTATTGCTGGCAACAGAGTCCAAAAGGTCATTTACTTGCTGTATAGTTAAACTGCCTTTCTTCAGACATCGTGGCCTCAACACAAAGTATGCAATCATTGCAAAGTCTCCGGCATCTCCACGAGTTCCCGTGGGTGTTCTGTAATTTAAAAGTTTAAGGGCATCTTTTCCTTCTCTGGGCAAATTAAGCAATTCAATATAAAGCTTAGCAAGCATTGTTTCCTTGATTCCATAGGCCATTCTCTCTCTTTCTAGCTGAGGAAGAATGAGTCTCATTGCCGGGTAAAAAGAGTCTGTCACATCTTTTTGGTTCTTATGAAGGGCATCATGAAATTTTCTCCAAGAATCTAAAAATTCCCTGAAGTGTCTGATTTTTTCTTCACGACCTTTACTTTTCTGTATTCGTTCTAAAGTTGAACATAAATCTGCAAAAGGAACATGAGATGCAACAACAGAACGTGAAGTTTGTGAGGCAGCCATAGACGCGATGGAGAGTCCTCTTGTATAACTGCTAAAGCAGAAAATGAACAACTTTAAGTAAAGGATAAAATTCAACTAAATATACAATGTAAAGACTTCACAGAGATCACCTGGATCATAATACGTTTATTAACGTTGCTAAATGATCTATGTCATAAATGTCATAAAATAGATCTATGTCATAAATGACATACTTTTTCAACCTCTACATTTAATAACTATTTTACTTCAATCCTAATTAGAACTTATTATCAAAATTATCGCTAGCTCCATTTCCTACATTTATAATACTGAAAAATCACTTTTATTATTTTCTCCCTACCCAATTGTAACTTTCATTGAATTATTCTATTGTTTAAATATTTATCATATAATACAAAAAAAAAATCACTAATAATTCTGACAGAAAAAATAAGGCTCAATTCACTTCAGTTCTCAGCTACTGAGGTAAGGTCCTTTACTGAAAACGTCTCTTCTTTTTCTGCCAAACTACCACATAGCAACAGAAACAAACTTCTTAAAATATGTTTTAACAAATCACTTGTTCACTCAATTGAAATCTGACTTCCTAGGAAGTTTGAAATCCCAATCACAGGTAGGGCCCTGCCAGAAACAAAAACAGTAACCTTCTAGCCACGCAAAGCCACTTCTTCCCTGCTAGCTATGCCAAATCACACCAACGTTCAAAACACTTTCCTTGTAAAGTTCTGACTTTACCTATTTATTTTATCATAGTTACTTACCATTTTATAAATATAAATTTATTAGTACACCTTTTTGTTCACATTCCCACGTCAGTTATTCCCCAAGAACTCAGTGACTTACATATGAGCCAGGCACTGTGCTATGGGCAAATATGTTTCTGCTTTAAAATTACATATATTCCATTATTTTTTAGAAAAGAAAAAAGTAATAAGAATTATAATAAAGTACTAAATACACTGACAAAATAAAACATAAGTAAAATGTTCTGAGATATTTTGCCAAAGTATCCTCTAAAGTTAGAGAAGAAAATAATAGGCACCTTGCTGCAATGAGGTATAGAATGTTTCCTAAAATGGTTATAAGCGTGAATGTACTTTGAAATTTTAAATAATCATACCATTGGAATGTATAATATATTAGAATTATTTTAATATGGTTTAAACTACATGACATTAAAATAACCTTTCAAAAAAAGACTTCAAGTAAAACATGCACTCCAGGAATATAAACTATGTTTTCTCTTGTGATTTCAGATCTCTCCTGGCATAATACCTGGTACCCTGGGAAGCAGAGTGAGGGATGCTTAGCTGGAAGTGGAGACATCTGTTAGAGGGCAGGGACCATAAGATTCCCCACCCCAGCCATCAAAACAAACATACATACCCAACACAGTTACATTATCACTTAGTATACAATAAAATCAATCAAATGGCTAATAGGATACCACATTTATAATACTAAACTGTCAGTTCCTAGAGTCCAGAAATGGGGTTTTAATTTATGCTACTTGTAGCAAATATATGGTAGGTGTGTTTGCTGAATGAATTACTGAACACAGAATTGATTCCTGGAAAAGCACACTGGGGAAGCCCACGGGCTGGCTACACACACACACATCCCCAACATGCCTGGTGGGATTCAATTTGGTTGAAGATACTCAGCAGCTCTGACTGCACAGGCAATGGTTCACAATAGCCATTTGGGCACTTCTCAGTCTACTTTGTAACAAAGGAAACCCAACTTCTGAGTATGTTAGATCAAGAAATAAACCGACAAGAAACCACTTTCCTGAGACTTTTATCGTTGTAAGCAGTAACTGCTTCCTCTCCCTGAATCTGGTTTGCATAACTGACTGTACCACCTGGTTATACATGTTCACTGACCTACTTTTCAAAACACAGGGTATATTATGGTATGTAACGGTATATTCACAATTTACATATAACCCAAGTAAAATAAAGCACATTAAGAAATACTGTTTTGAATGTTTAACTATATATAGTACAGAGTTTCTATATACCTTCCTGTAGATTCTATACAGTCTCAGAATCAAAGTTTCTCTCAATAAATCCCAGGCAAAAATTCAAACTACTGTAGAACGATACAATGTAGGTAAAAACACGGTTAACCACATATCCTAAAATGGCTACACTGATAGCAAATATTCCAAAATTACTATAAAATAAATATGCATATGTTTTTGCTTATTACAATTCCATAAAAAGTCAAAGATTAGGATTTACATTGCATTTTACATGCTAATTTTGTTTTATTTTATTTTTGGATCCTGAGGTTTTTAACTGATGCTTTCCATTTGCAATAAGACAAAGTTTGTGGTTAGGGCTCAAAGTTCTGGAGTCTAACCTGAGTCCATATTTAATAGCTGCGTAATATTGGAGAATTACTTAATTTCTCTAAGTTTCAGTTTCCTTAAGTGTAAAATAGGGTTTAAAACTATGTAGAAATTGGGATGAGGATGAAATAAGATAACCTATATAAGGTGCTGAATACAGTAGTTAAATCTTTGAAATTTTAGTATTATAATGCTTGCTGACTGACCCAAGTAACATTTATAACATAAACAATGCAAAATACTAAGTAGATAATACTAAGCTCTTTAACAGTGGCAAACAAAGCTTTGAAGAGAATGAATGAGAGTAATTACTACACAATAGTGACGCATCATCCCCTCAGCTACTGCCTGTATTGTCCAGAAATGACACAACAAAGAAAACTAGCAGGTTTTACCCAATGAATATGGAAGATGATTAAGTGCTATTTTCTTGCAAGAAAAAAAGAGAAAGTGTCAACTTGACACAACCCTTCACAAGTGGCTTCCCTATGAAACGGTGGTTTACAGTTGCCTACCTTCCACAGCGCTTAGTGACGAGTTGGGAGAATCTCAAGCGGAAAAGAATCTTTGGTACAAAAGGCAAAAAGGGCTCTGGGATCCCAAAAGTTAACGAAAGACAAACCGTAAAAAGAGAAAGTAATTTCTACAGTCTGTTCCACTTCAATTCCCCTCGTATACTCGCTGACCCCCCGCCGCACCCCCTAAGCCCTCAGCGGACCCCGAGGGAATGAATATCTAGCCCCGGGCAGACCCTGTTACCTCTGAGCCCCAGGCTTCCTCAGTAAAATGGGACATTGAAAGTTCCTCACAGGGTTGTCGCCAGAATCAGAAAGTACTCCAGGAGAGCAGGCAACACAGTTTCAAAGGTCAAAAAGAGGGAGAAACTGGGCGGCGCCTGTGACTCAAAGGAGTAGGGCACTGGCCCCATATGCCGGAGGTGGCGTGTTCAAACCCAGCCCCGGCCAAAAACAGCAAAAAAAAAAAAAAAAAAAAAGGGGAGAAACTCGTCCCCTCGTCCCACTTTCCAGGTTCTGGATCTAGATAGTAAGCCCTCAATCAAAAGGTTACGTTTCTAACTCAGCAGCGCAGGGGCCAGCGCGGGAACCTCCACCGGCCGCCACACAGACGCCCACCGGCCGCCCAACACAGTACCCACCTGACGGCAAACCTGAAGTTCACAGACCAATCAAGAAGCTGGAGTTAGCAGAAGCCGGTTCCGCCAGATGCGGGCCGCGCAGGCGTAATGGCTAAAAAACGCCCCCACGGAGGGTCCTGACGTCACGCGAATGCACGCAGGCGCAGTGGCGACCCGAGAGCCCGGAGGCCGTGACGTCACGGGAACGGTGTGCACAGGCGCAGCGATGCTCTTAGTGGACAGGAGGCGCCCGCCCCGCCCGGCTGCGGAGGCGGGACTCGAGGGAACCTGTTCAAGTTGTGACTCAGCACATCTCCTGTTAGTCTGCAGAAGGTGCGTCTTTGTAAACGGCTGCCCCACAGACAAGTTGTCGTTGGGCAAGACTAAGATTATTTTGTACATTGACTTGATAGAAGGACCCTGCACCTCCCTCAGCAAGTAGTCAAGAGTTCTCATTGTCTGCATGAAAAACAGTGTAGTCAAGAGTTCTCATTGTCTGCCTGAAAAACAGTGGTAACTACTCACTTTTTTGCGAGGAGGACATCCTCTCACCCAGAACGTGTACTCTTTCACTCAGATAGAAAAATAGGCTTTTCCAAAACTGAGGCTGTTTGGTTTCTCATTTTTGTAACTGTGATCTGAGTTCTTGTCTCTTCATACATAAATAATACGTAATTCATAACAATATATAATTTGTAACAACGGAAATAAGCAGCTGTATGTCCAGAAATAAACTATGGACTCTTTTCAAGGATTCAAAATAAAGTTATTTGACAAATCTTTATCGAGCTTCTAGTATGATGTAGTAATTGTGCTAAATATTCAAGATTGGGCAATGGAAACACATTCAGTTTTTATGCTCTAGGAGCTGTTGGTTTCCCCTGAAATTTTGTTTTGGTCTGCCTTCTTCCACCATAGAGGAGTAAGCAGTTACCTATAAAGAATGAGAGAAGTAACATTAGGGAAAACATTGTTGATTTAAGGTGAAAATGAAATTTTGCTGCAATGGGCTCTGAGAAATTTTAGAGCTGTGAGTGTCCTTAGAAGTTGTCTAATGTACAAAAATTTCATTTCACAAAACTGACACATATAATTTGCAATGCTAGTTTGTAGGGGAGCTAGGACCTAGGGCTCCTGGCCCCCCAGCAAAATTCAGTTATTTTCTTTGCATGTTTAATTCACCTGAATTACCTGAATATTTCTCTTAAATCATCTGCAGTGTTGTAAAGTCATATAATACTGTTTTCTGATTAAATCCTCACCTACAGTTCAATTTAATTATCAATTTACTTTAGAGGAGCACTCAATAGTATTATGTTAGAAGAACCTCCAGGTGCCACTGATGTTAAGGGCCACTTGTCTGTATACAGCTGTACCGTGTTCAGAATCTACTGAGCCACTCCTGTTTCCTTTTCCTCCTGGACCCTACCTAATACCCCTGCAGTGTCAGAGACTGGATTTTGTGTTAGTGGTGTGAAAGGAACCATGTATTATGATACCACACAAACTCCAAATTGATTCAAAGTCCAGTCTTCATTTTATCGTGTTAAATGTATTTTGGGTGCTTGGTTCATAGAAAATCAAGGGTTTTTCCATTAAGTAACAATATCTTTCAGAGTCGCTGTGATTATTGTTTTATTTTTGTAAATGGCCTAATTAGTTCTTGGCACTTATTAGGTAATCAACAATGGCAAGCTATGAATCCAGTGCCCAGCTTTGACCTGGAGCTCTCCATCTCCTACCAGTGCCACTAATGGGGAGGATTTTTGGTTAAGGATGCACACACGGTCAAGCCAGCGATAGTGACAAGTTTACTGAAGCAAAAATACACTCTCAAGAAAGGGAGGGCAAGCTGGAAAAGGGGCTGCATGTAAAAAGAAAGTACACTACGGAGAAGAGAGGGGCAGGCTGCAAAAGACCCAGTGCCCAGGAATCTAAGTGTTGGTGTTCGTGTTAGGGTGGCACAGTGAGGGTTGGAGGATTTGGATTTCCCTGAAATAAGTGAAGAGAACAAGAGCGAATAACGTTTTAGCAAGACAGGAAATGTTTAACAGCTTGGACAGCAAACAGGGCCTATCCTAGACGTCAGGCATCATGGAGAGTGCAGTACTGGATTTTATACACAACTTTTGAGGGGTGTCAGCTGCTACTTGGAAATTTCCCAGGGTCTTGATCATCTCTGTTCCCATAAAAACTTTTATCTATCTGTCCATGTCAGAAAGTCCCAGGGACATAAACAGTCCTCCAAAACAACCAGCTCCCCCAAACAACTTATCTGCAAGCTCTTGATCAGCTCATTCCCATAAGAGCTTAAGCCAGACTGACCCAAGCCAATCCAAAATAGACAAAATAGCCTCCTAAACACATGTGCCATTCACCAGCTCTTATCTAACTACCTACCATTACCAACCTTTTATTTTCTGCGGTGGGAGGAGAGGTGGTTAGTGTTTGTATTGCTCAATCTTTGTTAGGCCTTTTCCTCATTTAGTCCCTTTCTTGTTGGCCATCTTAGTCCATATCCATAATTCCTTTGTTTTCCTCACGCGGGAGGGGGTCAAACCTGCAATGCTAATTTACTATAATTACAGGATAATAAGGAAAATGTTACTGGAGGTGACGCCTGTCCTGCACCTGCGCATGCGCCAGTGCTGGGCCATCCCAAGTTTTTGCAGCAGTTCTTGCTTTGCTTTGAAGTGACCACAGGTCTGGCTCTTGGTTCCAACCAAGATTACTAACCTCTCTCCCCTGCCTTGCTCATGTCTGACTACTCTTCACAGCAGGGTGCATATGTTAAAAAACAAACAACAAAAAACATCTATATAAAAGAGAGTCCATGGGATAGGGAATGCCCAAGGGAGGGAGAGGCAGGCTTCTGTAAGCAAACACACAACTTAGTACAATCTGAAGCACCAGGCGGTTAACAGTGATGAAAATGAAGCCCAAATGCCAAGGGACCATTTGCGTGGCTACTTCCAGGCCCTGGAAGGGCTCCTAACAACGCGTTCCCATGGTCCTGCACTTTTTAAAAGTTTGGCAAAAATGAGATAATTTTGCGTACTTTCTCTTTAAAAGAGCTCTCCAGATTGTACAAGGTTCAGGCCTCAAAATCCTGCATCCGTCCTTACCCTGACAGTCCACTCTTGATAGAGGTAAAAAAGAGAAAAAATAGCTCTGCAAGCGCTTTAAATCCTGGAACTCGTTGAGACGCCTCTGCCTCCCCGCGCCCCCCGCCGCCCCCCAACAACCCTATCAAGCAGACACAATTTCTTCCGTAAAAACTGCGTCTGGCGGAACTATCTAGTGGGCCCCCGGAGGTCACCGGATCCAGCTCCTCCTGACACCTCGGTACGGAATCTGAGGTCCTCTCCGAGGCCGCGCTCTTCAGGTCGCAGGCCGGACTCCCACAGCCGCCGAGGTATCTTTTCCGTCCGGGCCACCGTCACGCGACGACCAGACGGCTTCTGCGCATGCCCGGGAGTGCACTCCAGGAAGGAAGACGCAGAGTAGGTTATGCGGGTGCCGGCGGGGGCATTTGCCGGCGACACCCGAGCGGGAGCCGGAAGTGGGACAGCTGAGAGTCGCGCTACAGGAGCTCGGGGCTAGCAGTGGCGACGGCAGCGGCCCCTCAGCGAGAGGAGGACGATGAGGAGCGACGGAGGCGGCGCAGGGGGACGCTGCTGCGCGGCGCCCGGTTTCGTGCCCGCGGCCGACTGCGCAGCCTGCCCGCAAGTCTGAGTAAGTGCGGCCCGGAGACGCGCAGCTCGCGGGGCCCGAGCGCCGGGTCCGCGCCTTGGAGGAGGGTCGCGGGCAGCCGTGGGCTCCTCACGGCGGGCGCGACGCCCTGGCGGGAGGCCGGGAAAAGGCTGCGGGGCCCGAGCGGCTTCCCGGGGCGGCGTGCGGGGGCCGAGCGCCGGGGGCTGTGCTGGACCCGGCCACGGGCGCCGCACCTGCTCGCTAACAGCCGGTGTCTGCCGCCCTGACCCTGCTCCGTCACTTGGAGGGCAGGGTAAACAAACAGAAACCACATACCTGTTTGGAAACTAAAGTGCTCTTATTACCAGTGGGTCGTCTGCTGTCATTTTGTTAGTGGAACCTGAACATTAGTGAAGCTCTTAACATTATACGTCAGTTGTATTTCCAGTAATGTGTAAAAAAGAATGATCCTTAAAATTGAGCCTTCCTCGCTCCTACCCTCCCACACAGAGATGAAAAGTAAAATAGAAAACTCTTTCCTAAGATTGGAGGGATGAACTAGTCTTGATCTGTTCACGTCAGTAACAGGTTTAGATCTGCGAATACCAAGGCAGGAAGTTCTAGGTTTTTTAAGAAACATCAAGAGAGCACCCCATACTATTGAAGTCAGTTTGCTGTGGGTTTTTGTTAATATTTATTTCATGTAAAATACATTACTAGTGTTACTGCCCAAGATAACATGGCTAAAAATAAGTCTCATTTAACAGCTCTTTTCCTGATGTTTTCTTTGTAATAGTAACTGAATTGAAAGAGGAAAGAATAGGCTTTAAATTTTGATGTTTGATTTTCATTGATCCTCTCCTGGTTTTCGGGGGCGGGAGTGTCGCATGGATTAGTACTTGTGTGCATGCTTAGGTTAATCACATATCTTTGACTAAAATACTTTTATTCCACTATATAGGAATTCCTAAAATATCAACTGCTCAATTCAGTATTTGTTAATGGGGGCATATAATAGCCTATATAGAATAGGCTGCATTACTGAAAATACAGAGTTGAGTAGGTTGAAGTAAGTCACTGTCATCAAGGAACTGATAGGCCGATATACAGTTTAATTACCATGTGATAGTACGTGCCCCCACTTAGGTTTGGGCAAACTACAGAACATGGAATGGTTGCAGTAGGGAGTAGGGGACCAGGGAAATATTTCTGGAAGATCTACCTGTGCTCAGTAGGTAGATTTTTTTTGACAGAAAAATAAGGAATTGCCTTTGTTATTTCTTGTGTTCAAATAGTCCCAGTAGCTTTCAGTGAATCTTATCCGTTATTTGATCCAAGACTAGTTGGACTTCTGCTTGTACTCATTTTCACTTACTCAGCTCCAAGAGGTAATAAAGTACTCTAAATTTTGTCCCATTGAAGTAGCTGCATTTATTAACACTATTACATTTGATCACAACAGTATTTCAATTAAGTTTTTCATCTTCCTTTTACATGTGAAGAAAGAGATATTTTTAGATGTTGAGTGAGTTGGCAGAATCTGCCTAGCTATGAACGATCATGCCCCTAATCATTGTCAACTTCCCACAGTACCAAACGACCTCCCATTGACAGTTCAGAATGCAAGGCAGCTTCTGTATCTACAGGTGGCTCCTGGCATAGTACCTTTCTTCTTCAAGGCCTCTTGCCATCTAACCAAGTTGTTCTGAGCCGACAATGTGACTTAAGTGTTAGGGTTAGGTACTGGGAACTGTTGGACCAAACATTTTTCTTTGACCTCCTCTCTCTTTGTTGCTTATCTTAGGGAAATCTGTTTCTTTGTTTTCATTAATTTAGAATCTAATTATTATTCAGAGATTCAGTAATCTTTTTAATCTGGTTTAGTTGCCTCAGCAAAGCCTAAGGCCCTTAAATACCCTTATTTGAGTAGACCTAAAAAAGGCTCTAGTTCTTCTGATTCTTCTAATTAAGAGATTTTTTTCCCTCAAATGACAGACTTCATAATACATTATTACATTTTGTGTTGCTGTTTGACATGGTCTTAACTCCTTCAACATTACATTCTGCCTAAATTCTTTGCTAAAGTGTGGTATTTGCAGATCATGACCTATGTGCATGTATGTGCTAGCCTACTTCGGTAACATTGGTTTTATGTAAGAAATTAAGTTCTTAGTTACATTCATCTGGTTTATAGGGAAAGTTTTAGAATGTTGCCCATTCATAAATTGAAAACTTCCTGAATTTCATTACCAGTCTAAATTCTGATGCCACTATTGACATTTTCTTAAAACCATTTTAGATGCTTATAATCTTAAAACAAATTGTGATTGGATTCCATAGAAATGTTAATCTCTGTCAATTTAGTTCTGTCATAGTTGACTCTCTGTGCCAAGTCTCTCATACTTCAAGAAAAAGGAAAGCACAAAAATGCTAAGTTGTTGTCAAGAATTATTTTTGAGGTATCTGCTCATGTGGATTTAAATCACAGTTTAAAATGTTCTCTGAACTGTTCAGTTATTATCCAATGTCTCCGTAGGCAGTTACTGTTCATTTGTCCCATAGGACTATTAATACATACTTTTTCATTATTGATGGCATGTGGGTAACCATTAGGGAAATAGATAATTCATTCTGTGGTGTCTCCAGCACACTGAGAACAGCTATTTGTGTTTCCATTTCAGCTGTGCTGCTGGCATGGTTTCTTAACTTCACAGTGCTTAGCAGAAAGGGAGATACATTGACGTGAGAATGCTGAATCTGAGTTGTGTATTACTTGAAATGTGATTGGAAGCTGTAATTGCTCCGGAGTAATAAATGAGCACCCTCAGGTCCTCATTGTCTCCTGTGCGGTGGACGTCAGCAATGACACGTGAACTAGCTCTGTCCTTCTTATGGTCTTTACTTGAACCTGCACACTGCCCTGTCCCTTTTAGGTTTTGTTTTGTTTTTTTTTTCCAATGTGTGAGCAGTTCCTAAAATTATCAGTTTTCAATTGACTTAAGGACCTTAAAAAAATGATAGTACATCTATGGCGTAGGACTTTTTAATTGTGTTTAAAATTGTTTGGCCTTTTACCAAATTGTTTTGGGGAAATTCATATTTAATTCACCTGCGAGAGAAAACACCTTTTGTTGTTTTCAAAGACCATTTGCTATTGACTGAATCAGTAAATCAAATATACAATGTACAGTACTATGTACACTTTTGTAATTAAAAACAATCAGAATTTAATTTGTAGGGCATTTATCTGTGATAAATTTAAATTGTGGGGCATTTATCTGTGAGAAAATGTTACCTGTGATAGAATAATAGTTTGTCTGATTTGCTCTCCTGGTTATTAGGGCAGGAATTAAAATGCATCCACTCCCATAATTTGAGTTTTAATTTTTGATATATTCAAGTTGTTATTCTTTACACCTAAGTTTTGGATTAACTATTACTAGGTAAAAATTCTTAAATATATTTATAATAGAATGGACAAAGGGTTTAAATTAATGTACATCTTTCTTAATTTGAAGGAGTCAAGTCTCTGGGAAAAATTTAATAAAATTATATAGTTAGACAATATAGAACAGTGGTTCTCAGACTTTTTGGTCTCAGATCCCTTCAGTTGTTTTGTTTTAGACATAGGATCTTGCTCTTTCAGGCTGCATTGAGCTCATTGGCTCTCTGTAGCTTCTAACTCCTGGGCTCAAATGATTGTCCCTCCTCAGTCTCCAACATGGTTGGGATTACGGTCACAAGGCCCAGTTCCCAGCTTCCTTTACATTGTAAAAAATTTTTGAGGTGCTCCAAAGAGTTTTGTGTATATTTGGATTATATATGTATTTATTGTGTTAGAAATTAAATAAAATTGGGAATTTATAAAATACTTAATTTGTTTAAACATAACCAGTAATAAGTGCATTACCTATTAGCATAAATATAATTTTTTGTGAAACAACTAATTACAGAAAAATAGGAATATGACTTTTTTTTATATTTTTGAAAAATATCTTTAATGTCTGCTTAATAGAAGACAGGCAATTCCTATATGTGTTTGTTTTGGGGCTCTTTTAGTGAAACCTGAAGAAAATCAGGCTCATACACATTTGTACTTGTAAGGGGAGGAGCATAGATATATTTGTGAGAGAATCGTGGATATTCCTATTCCATGGTATTACTCTAGCGCTCAGCAGTGGTAGTTCCTTAAAAGTCACTTTACCTCATGCCATGTGTATCCTATGTCTCAAAGAAGTTTTTTCTCTGTTACGTTAAAATCTATTAGTTTATTTTACATGAAGTTTTTCCAAATGCTGACATATGTTAATATCACCACCACCACAGTATCATCTGAAAAGTCTTTAATAGTTGGTACACTATTGGCAACTTCATTCATTTTCTAAAAATTGTCTACAACACACTATAGTTTGTTTGAAGTCTTTTTAAAGAAAAATGTCACCAAAAAAAAAAAAAAACACCTTATTATTCAGCTCACAGTTCTGCTGTGTTTCAATACACAGTGCAAGTACTTCATGTGTACTTCCCATTGGTCACACTGGTCACATATGTGAAAAAAAATGGGTACTCATTGGTTGAGTTATAATTAATAAGTTTTACTGCTTTAATGGCATTCTTAAATAAAACTGGTTTTTGCCCCCTCTTTTACTGTGAGTTCATGGTGATAAAGAATACAATGACCTCAGCACGCCTGGTGTCATTGCCTTGATTCTTGCGAAGACACAAGCAATTTTGTCCATCATTGCTTGTGTGCCATTAGTGCAAATGTCAAATGGTGAAAAAGTAAATAACTTATTATAAGTATAATATTGATCTCATGGACTTCATTAGAGGGTCTTGGTCACCCCAGGATTCTGTAACCGCCTTTTGAGAACCACTGGGGTATAAAGATACCAGAACATCTTCCTGATGTCTTTCTATGGGCCCTTGAAGTTCTCCAGTTTAATTGTTCAAATTTCTCTACACTGTCCTTCCCAACTATTTATTTGGATTATGCTGAATTCTTCCAGGTCCCATGAAAAATTGTGCTAAGTGAAGAAAATTATTAGCAAGTGGCACAGACAGCTGTTTAATGGCAAGTAAGAGATTTTTACCCCTGGAGTTGTGTTTTGTCCTGTTTCTTAAACATTTGCATACATTTCTATTTGGTTTCTGTAAGGAATCATGCCTGATGAAATTAAGAGATTAAAAAAATTATGTTATGAAGGACAGAGTTATTGTCAAGTTTTAATATTCTTTGGCCATGTTTGAGGACAGTGGTGATCCTTCTCTGGCTTGTCTTTTTCACGTGGGTAATTAAATGAACTCATGTTAGACGTGTCTGGCTGTTTATGTTCGTGTGTGTCTTCTGAGTAGCTCATGTTTTGCATCAGGGCTACTGATTAGATCATGATCTACTTGAGAACAAGGGCTGTCATACATTTATGATTTTAAAATTGTTGACAGTATATGAGCACTGTGATTCACACACAGGTACAAATTATTTGTAGCGTTGTCTTTTACCTTAATGTAGTAGAGTGTGTCAGCATCTAGTGACCATTTCCTTGGGAAGGGTCTGGCAAATCAACTAGGGGATGCTTCAGGGGTCCACACTGGGTTTTACCAGTTCCCTGGGGCCATGCAGTGGTATTCTGAGGACTCATATCATTAGGGTGGGTGTACCTTGATAGTGATCTCTATTTTTTTCTAAAGCAATAGTTTATAAAAGTTAATTAAATATTTTTACTTAAAAACAAAACATTTGTGATCCTCCAAGTACATAGAAGAGGGAGCACACAGGGTGATCAGTAGAGATGAGATGAGCATGGCCAGCACTCACTCAGCTGACTCATTCAGCTAATCCTGTTGCCAGCAAGGTGGTCTCAGATATTTGCATGCTTACATCGTTTTTATCTTTACTCTAAAATTGGTTATTCTTTACCTGTAATGGACTTAAGTTTAAAGACAGAAGACATACAGAACACTAGAAGCAACTATTCCCAGTTAATTAGGACCATGAAATTCCCAAGATGATCATTACCCTATGTGTTCAATTCCATCATATGGTTAGAATTCTTACATAGAAAGATGTCACTGATACTTAAAAGCTATTCTTTTAAAAGGAAAAGTCTTAATTATATCTAGTTTGTCTATATAGTACATTATAATAAAGATTAATTCTGCTTCCAGTAGATTATTCTTGAGACATACTCACTAATATCAACGTGACACCTCAGATCACCTCATTTAGAAAGAAAGCACAAAAACTATTCCTAAGGTTGAGTTTTTCATTTAAATACAAGACCAGTACATGTTATAAGGTATATGATTTTTATACTGTAATACATAATTAATAACTATTTTTGATGCTATAATAACTAATTAAATTTTAATCTACATATTAAATTTTGGGCCTCAAAAATCCATGTTTTTTATTATTATTTTTTTTTTTTATAGTGACAGAGTCTCACTTTGTCACCTTCGGTAGAGTGCTGTGGTGTCATAGCTCACAACAACCTCCAGCTCTTGGGCTTAGATGATTCTCTTGCCCCAGCCTCCCGAGTGACTGGGACTGCAACCTCCCGCCACAACGCCCAGCTGTTTTTTTTTGTTGTTGTTGTTGCAGTTTGGCTGGGGCTGGGTTCGAACCCATCACCCTCGGTATGTGGTGCTGGCGCTTTACTCATGAGCCGTGGGCACCACCCAACCCATATTTTTTAAACAGTGCATTTGTTTACATATGCTGCTTTGTTGATAACTAAAGTGTATAAAATGTTGGGTTAGGAGGAGGATGAGTGTAATTTTGGGTAAGTTTGAGATGTTAATGAAGCATCAGGTCGTTGAAGACCAGGGAAATGGGGATTTGTAGATGCAGAGTAGAATGTAGATTGGGAATGATTCACACTCAGATGTGATAGGAGCCGCGCACATAATGAAGCCACTGAGGGGAAGCACCCAGTAATGTCAGAGACAGTGGGTGAGACCTTGAGAAATGCCTACGTGGGGGATAGGGTGGAGCAATTTGAGTATGCTGTGAGCTGGGGGAGTTAGTGGGTGGAGCAATTTGAGTATACTGTGAGCTGGGGGAGTTAGTGGTATGGAGCAATTTGGGTATGCTGTGAGCTGGGGGAGTTAGTGGGTGGAGCAATTTGGGTATGCTGTGAGCTGGGGGACTTAGTGGTATGGAGCAATTTGGGTATGCTGTGAGTTGGGGGAGTTAGTGGGTGGAGCAATTTGGGTATGCTGTGAGCTGGGGGAGTTGGTGGGTGGAGCAATTTGGGTATGCTGTGAGCTGGGGGACTTAGTGGTGAATGCCACTTTGGTGGTGGGATTGCAGTATGTATTGAGAAAAAGCCACTGGATTTGTGAGCTTTAATGAAAGATCATTATGAAACCTCAT
>CAUYPK010013754.1:0-43529 GCA_963574355.1 Loris lydekkerianus | reverse complement strand
TTGGAACGCTTCATAAAGGCCCATAATTCTGACCATGAACCTTCTGCTTTCTCTCTCTTCTTTTCTGCCTCTTTTACTATCTGGGTTATCTCAAGAACTTTGTCTTCTACTTCTCAAATTCGTTCTTCTGCATGGTCTAATCTATTGCTGATACTTTCCATTGCATCTTTAAGTTCCCTAATTGACTGCTTCAGTTTCTTCAGCTCTGCTATATTCTTTCTATATTCTTCATATCGTTCATCTCTTATCTGATTCTATTTTTTATTTCCTTTTGGTCATTTTCCACTTTATTAGCAGTTTCCTTCATTGTTTCCATCATTTCTTTCACTGTTTTCATCATGTGTATTCTAAATTCCCTTTCTGTCATTCCTAACATTTCTATATAGGTGGAATCCTCTGCAGTAGCTACCTCATGGTCCCTTGGCGGGATTGTTCTGGACTGGTTCTTCATGTTGCCTGGAGTTTTCTGCTGATTCTTCCTCATGAGAGATTTCTTTTATCTGTTTCCTTGCCCTAATTTTCCTTTCACTTCCTCTCCTCTTTAAGTTCTTGTGCCTGTGGAAGTTGCCCGGCAGATTTAGACCGATTGAACACACGCAACCACTTGCTTGTTTTCCACTGTTTTAGTCCTCCTCTTGGGGTCCAGAAGTCCCTTGCTGACTCCCTGCATCCTCAAAGGGATGATTATAGGCAGATCCTACCAACCAGCAATGCCTGGAGTCCTATCTCCCCAAATTCACGGTGCCCAGATGCAAGGAAGCTGTTACTCAGCCACCATCTTGCTCCACCGATGGTATTATTAAATATATATTTAAATTTATAAATTTTAAATTTAAATATATATTAAATTCAAATATATATTTAATTTTAAATTTAAATATATATTTAATTTTAAATTTAAATATATATTTATTTTATTTAAATACATATATATAAATTTTTTTTTTTTTTTTTGAGACACAGTCTTACTTTGTCACCTTTAGTAGAGTGCCATGGCATCATAGTTCACAACAATATCAAACTCATCTCAAGTGATTCTCTTGCCTCAGCCTCCCAAGTAGCTGGGATTATAGGCACTCACCACAACGCTTGGCTATTTTTAGAGATGCAGGTCTCACTCTTGCTCAGGCTGATCTCAAACCTGTGAGCTCAGGCAGTCTACCTGCCTTGGCATCCCAAGTGCTGGGATTACAGGTGTGAGCCACTGCACCAGGCCTAACATTATTTATTTTTAATAATAAAGCACCAGAAATCACTCAGAAGACCAGCACAAGGGGAGGGTTTAAATCCTTTCAGCTATTTCATTCTATGGACACTCTGTAGCAGTTCAAAACAGGGTAACTCTACATGCAGTAATGTGTAGAGTGGCTCAGAACAACAGTATCATTTGAAGGGAAAATCCATATGCAAAATATTACACAATGGATACATGATTCCCTTTTCTTATATGAGGGCCTTTGAAGTTCAGAGATTCAGTCTCATCTCTAAGGCCATTCATTTTACCAAGTGGCAGATTCGAGTTTTCTTTTCTCTGCTTTCAAACTTCAAGTCTCTGTTACTATAACATGCTACTTCCCAAATCATGCTGAGTGTTAATAAGTCACATTATAATGAGTTTCTTCCTACCCATTGCACTGTTTGGTCCTTCTGTAGCGTAAGAGACTATGAATCAGTCAGCTTCAAAGTGAACTCAAATATAACTTAGACACAAAACAAAATTTTATTTTATCTTTAGAACAAGATGGCCTCATGATCCAGAATGCTAATGAATGCCTTGAGATACTACCTGTGTCGCAGTTTCCCTTTAATTTAAATGTGTTCTCCATTTTGTTCTATTTGGTATTTCTGGAAGGCCTGGGATAAACCAAGTGATTCCATTTTGCCAATATAAAGAATATATCATTCAAAATTATATTTAAATTTTTCCTTTCACAACATAAATTTAGCTGTATCTCAAAGTGATATTGCTATAAACAATGCATTGTTTTTTCAAAATATTGGTGAATAAATTAACTTTTGTTATTGCCAATTGGGAAAAAATTAAAAATTCTGTAGAAAATTTATAAAAACATGGATGATAAAAAATAACATCCCCATGTATGTATAGCACCAAGAGGTATATCGTTACTATTAATTTAAACAGATGAAGACATATTATGAACAAGTAAAAATTTCAGGCCAGCCTATTCATATAACAACAGTAGCATATAGATATATTCTCAGTAATTGTTCCTTATACTTAATAACATAGAAGAGAATTAAAAAACTAACAGGCATGGGGCTTGCAATATTTGGTACATTCTGACTTAAGTTTAACTTATATATGATACATAAGCATAATGGCTATTTTTTGGCAATTACTTCTTCAGGTTAAAACATGTTAAAACATGTTAAAATAGCTTTTTAAGTGAATTATTCATAATGGACTGATGCAAGTTCCTAAGTTGGAGTTGTATGTCAGTCAGACGACTGTAACTCGGGGACTTGCTGTAACAGCCTCCATTCACAAGTGCGAACTGTATGTAAGTGAGATGTTTGTAACTTGGGGATTGCCTGCACATTCTGTGTAGTTGGGTAATGGGGCCATGGGGATGTAGAGAAGAAAATGCTTCCAATGGTAAATAAAAATAATCTATGTAGTCGGAAGATAATAGCCATAATTATGATTAATCTTTAATATCATTCTTAATAAAATTTCCCTCATTAATTGTCCACTAAAGACACTATTTACCACCCAGGCTTCTCAATCTGCCCCAAATAACATAAGTATCTTTCCATTTATGACAGGCAACTGATAATATTAGGAATTTTCTAGAAAACAGAGAAAGAATAAACTTCATTCAAAATATCTGCTTTCAGTAAAGTGTCAAGCTTTCTTAGACTTGGGTTAATATAAAAGGAGTTTGAGCAAGATTTTATGCATATACACAGATATCTACATACATATATTCATATACACATGTATAAGCACATGCATATATATAAATACATACACATACATAAACACATAAAAATGCACAGATATAAAACAGACATTCTTTTTTTTAAGACTTTTCCAAAAATAACAAAAATGAATATTTAGGCCTGCACTTTTCTAATTTAGGAAGTTTTTCATTTAGCTGCAATTAAAAATGAATTTCAAAATTTTAAGTCTTCAGACCCCCTTTAGTCTCTTGCAGCAGGAAACACGACCTCCAGAACCGTCAAACACAGGTCACCACCACCTGTCCCTCAAAATCAGTGACCATGGGATGGCCAACATTTTGTGAACTAAAACAAAATCTTAAGACTCCCCCTAAGTGGCTGCCAAATGGAGAGACAGATGAGACAGGCCTCATCAAAGCCCCTTCCCTCCTTAGATCTGTCCTGGATGAGTCACTAACAAGCCTCAGGCTCTGCAAGACCCCCCTGCAGGTCCCAAACCACTTGAGTCTGTGGGTACTTTGTCTCCCATAACTTTGTCTCCCTTTATCTTAACTATTCCTTTTCACTGACTCCTAGTCTTTAGTCTTGAACCCACCACCCATAGTATAAGGGGCCCGGGCCCTACTCCTTGAGCCACAGGCACCACCCAATCTTTAAACCCACCTAGAACCTGTGAACCGCCTCATCTTTATGTCCCACCTTTCTGGGCCAAACCAATGCATGTTTTCCGTGTACTGATGCATGACCGCATCTGTAATTCCTGTCTCCCTAAAACGCATAAAACGAAACTGTCGCCCCACCACTGAGAGCCCGTGAGCTCAAGACTTCTTGGGTGTGGCTGTGGGTCATGGGCCTCCAATTTGGCTCAGAATAAACCACCGTAAATTATTTTACAGAGTTCGGCTTCTTTTCTATTGACAAGCAGAAGTGATATGACAAAGAAAAAGAAGTTTGGATTTTTAGGAGTTTAAAACTGTGGAATAGTAAATATATGGGAGAAACCCATGAGAGATAAGGATTGTTTAGTAAGGTTATTCAGATCCCTCAGGTGCTGGGCTGATAAGAGCCCAGAATCATCTCTGGTGATTAAGAGGCATTCTGTCTCAGCCAGGTGCTGTGGCTCCTGCCTGTAAACCAAGCCCTCTAGGAGGCCGAGGTGGGAGGTTCCCTTGAGCTCAGGAGTCCCAGATCAGCTGTGCAAAGTGAGACCCCATGTATGCTAAAATAGAAAAACTAGCTGGGCTTGGAGGCAGGTGCCTATAGTCTCAGCTCTCAGGAGGCCGAGGCAGGAGAATCTCTTGAGCCTGGGAATTTGAGGTTGTTGTGAGCTATGATGTCAGGACACTCTACCCAGGGTGACTCTGTCTCAAAAAAAAAGAGTTGTTCTGTCCTTCCTGCCATAAGGGAAGGGGGGAGGGGCATCCTCACAAAGGAGATTGCGCCCTGATTGTAGGCCATGAGAGGAGATTGCGCCCTGATTGTAGGCCAAGAGAGGAGATTGCGCCCTGATTGTAGGCCATGAGAGGAAGGTAGAGGTCTCTCCTATGTCTGCTGTTTCTCGTTACCTTCAACTCAAAATAATCCTTATGTCCAAAGGGCATATTTTGGGCTGGGCACACTCTGCTTTCTTCAGTATATGTCCTCTAATATTAAGGGACCATCTTCTAAGAATACTGGTGTTTGTAGAGTGTGAGGATGCTAATGTTGGGGAAATGTCAGCCTTCATGCTTTCCTTAATTTGTGAAAACGTGTGGCCTTTTGTCCTTTCATCCTTAACAAGAGCCATTTAGTGGAGTTTCACTAAATATGAGCACTTAGTTTCTCTCCCAATTAGATGGAAAAACAGCTGGCGTGAACTGCATTTCCTCACGTCTTTGCTTACCAGAGTCTTTGGGAAGCAGAAATAAATTGTTTCAGTAGGGACTTCTGTTGGTGATGAAAATTGCAGAATGGTTTCAATAACAGTGAACATTTAAGACCCATTAAGTCATCTTTCCTATTGTGCTTAAAACCATCAGATTCAATGAGGAAATCAATGGCACAGCTGGATGCAAGTAGCACTGAAATTCAAGAATGTGTCACTGCACCAGTGACAATAAGCCTAAGAAGCAGTGGGTGGGGGACACAAAGTCATCCCAGAATTCTGATGGCAGCTCAGCAGGCAGATCAGAGGACGGCTTGGTTTGGCAGTGATTCCCTGAACACAAGATTCATGATATCTAGGAGATAGAGTGAGGACACCATCCTTGAATGCTCAGCAGCCAGCATTTAAGGAGAAATTTATTATTTGTTTTGTTTTTTATTTAGTCAAGATAATGCACCCCACAGGATCTTTTCATTTTTATCAGACAAACAGATAAAAACCAATTTTACAAGAAAAAAAAAAAAGTCTGCAAACTCTAGTGCTCTTATTTTTCTCTCCTCGTTATTTTTTATAGATGGTAACCATGGTGATATATTCAGAAACAGTTTGGTTTCTCGCATAGCTTCTAAGCTTGCATATCTGCATGTCACCACCGCTGGGAGGCAAGCAGCCCCACTCAGCCTCCTTTGAAACCCAGTTCTACCTTCCCATATTTCATCTCCCTGTAACCCTCCCTTGGATGCGGCTGACTTGGGGAGGGCTTGGGGGACAAGATCTTTCCCTGCTGAGAGCTGCAGGCACAGACGGGACAGCTGACTTGGATAGAACCCAGCCTTTTGAGAGCCCAAATTAAGTTGGTAAATTTCAGCTTTGGATGTGGGGAACGTTGTCAGCCATTGTGATGGAGCAAAGAAAGCACGGAGCTCTGTGACACGGCTGAGGGCAAATGTCTTCCGATTCTCTCAACACATAAAATTGCCTCTAGAGTTACAGCAGAGCCGCCGCCCACCACCAGGACAAATGACCTATGGCCTTTTAGTTAAATAGCTAGCCCTTCCTTCTGAAGCCACAAAAGCGGCCTGCAAGATGGGGTCTAGGAAGCTAAACTGAGCAGCACAGCTGACCTGGTCTGCTCAGCCCTCCTTCTTCCCCACACCCTGTGATTATCTTGCTAAGGTTTCACAGAGATTGTGAGGATGTTTGTCTCAGGGGACTCTGAGGAGCAGTCACACATGGGCATAGGTGTTGGGAAATTGGTAAAGGTCACTTTGATGATACATGTTTTCTCTGATGATTATTCTCTTAGCTATTTTGTTAAAATGAAATAACCTAGGGCAGTGCCTATGGCTCAGGGATTAGCGCACTGGCCCCATGTACCGAGGGTGGCAGGTTCAAACCCGGCCCCAGCCAAATTGCAACAACAACAACAACAAAATAGCCGGGCGTTGTGGCGGGCACCTGTAGTCCCAGCTACTTGGGAGGCTGAGTCAAGAGAATCTCCCAAGCCTAAGAGCTGGAGGTTGCTGTGAGCTGTGACGCCATGGCACTCTATGGAGGGTAACAAAGTGAGACTCTGTCTCTAAAAAAAAAAAAAAAAAAAAAATGAAGTCACCTTTCTTTTGTGTAAACATTTTGCACTGTTAGGATGGAGACTACTTTGATGTTTTTTCCTGTCAGATAAAGCTAAAATTTTCTAGGTCAGTTTCCTTGTGTTCCTTTTTAAAGTTATTAGAATTATAACTGAGGGAGGACAGAACTGAGAGGCGATTCTCACTGTTCTCCAGAATCGCTGGCCTTCTGATAGTAAAGCTGGTTTGGACCTAACCCCGTCCCTACATAGTGGCTGGACAGTGACAGGCGGCCTCTTCATCTGGTAACACTGCCCCTTAATTTACCTCTGAGCCATGGCCACTGACAGGCGCTGGGAGAGGTCTGGCTTCTCTGGCTTCCCCTAGTAGCATCCTGCCTGCCAGCCAGCCTCTTCCTGGTCTGTCTTACAGACCACCCGCTGCCCGAGACCTAAGGCTTTCTCTCTGGCATAGCCCTTCCAGCTCGCCCACCCCCCACACTATGATGGTGTCATAGTCCCATAGTGCTCTAGTGCTGTCTGTGCCCCATTCCAATCTCAGTCCTGACTAAATCCCCCTCACTTTGGACTTCCCCTTGAATTCACTGAATTGCCTAGGATCAAAACCTCATCTGTTTGAAGCAGGATACCTTCTCGATGTAGTTCAAATGAACTTGGGTCTGCATCCTCGTCCTCTACGTATCTTCCACTCCCCATCTAGGTTCATCACTGAGGCCACAATCACAAAAGTCAGGCGAACAAGAGAAAAGCATGGCTAGGCACAGTGCCTCACGCCTGTACTCCCAGCACTCTGGGAGGCCAAGAAGGGAGGATCCCTTGAGCTCACAGGTTCAAGAGCAGTCTGAGTAAGAGCCAGACCCCGTCTCTACTAAAAACAGAAAAACTAGCTGGGCGTGGTGGCAGGTGCCTGTAGTCCTACCTATTTGGGAGGCTGAGGCAGGAGAATTGCCTGAGCCCAGGAGTTTGAGATTGCTATGAGCTATGACAGCACAGCACTTTACCAGGGGACATAGTAAGACTCTGTCTCAAAAAAAAAAACAAAGACAAAAAGACAAAAGAAAAGCATACAGACTTATTTAATATAAGAATATAAGTGTTATATGACATGGCAGCCTTTTGACAAGGAAATGAAGACCCAAAGTAATGGGTAAATCTGTACCTATGTATTTTTTTTTATGCTTTGCTACGTTGCCGGGCCTCCCTCCCTCCCGCATATGCATGTGGGAGGTGCTTTTACGGATAGGGTGACTAAAATACAGAATTTGGAAATAAACATGAGAAATGTATAGCTTCTGTCCTTTGACTGCCTTTGGGGACAGGAGAACATGGCGTGTAGGAAAGGATTCCTTCTGTTAAGAAGTGTCCAATAATCTCTGAACACTGAATTATTAACTAATCACAGTAGAATTTAGGCAAAGAATTTGGTTTCCGTAATCAGTGGGAGGTCTGCCCTCGCTCCAAGCAGAAGCCCAACAGCAGCTGGTACATGCTGGCAACAGACCATGGCACTTAGCTACAAGAGATGTTTGAGTTCCTCAGAGAAAAAACAGAGCCCTGTCGATCTGGCCAAGGTCAGCCAAACTATAGTCAGTGGCCAAACTATATCCAAGTTTCTCAACTCCCATTGTCATAATTTTTCATTAACTGTGCTGGGATCTTTTGAGTGCCCTGGTGTCATCATAGCTCTAAGCAACCTCAAACTCTTGGGCTCAAGCGATCCTGCTGCCTTAGTCTCCCATGTCGCTGGAACTACAGGTGCCTACGCCACAACTCACTAGATTTTCTATTTTTAGTAGAGACGGGGTCTCACTTTTGCTCAGTCTAGTTTTGAACTCAGTGCTCTAGTACACCACCTGCCTCAGCCTCCCAGAGGGCTGGGATTATAGGCGTGAGCCACCATGCTCAGCCTCAAAAATAAAGAATTAAAACTGAAAATTCATCTATAAGAACTTGGCACAAATGAGGAGTACATTTCAGAGTCACTTCAGAAAGAAAATATTTACTGCCCCACTGAGTGGGCACTGGCTGGCATTGGGCAAGCAGTGCAGAGAACTGAAAATGCACCCGAAATAAGGCAGCACCAAAATGTCGGATATTTTGTTTTCCTATTTGAATTATCAGATGCAAAAGAGATAGAATATAAATAAGCACTGAATTTGGATTCATCACATTTTAATATACTGTCAAACCTCCGTAGCTGACCACTTCCCGACACTGCCCACCTCCGTAAGCTGACCTAAGTTTCATAGACCGGACATGCACCACGTGTGCGTATCAGTCCAGTGGCCTGGGTCCTTATGGCAACCATCTCCATATGTCAACAATTTGGTACAGTCCCTTGGGTGGTCAACTTATAGAGGGTTTCGTTATACTTGATTTACAGGGCAATTTGACTGAAGATGTCAGGTTTATCACAGAAATTTCTATTAATATCAAACTCTCAAAACTAAATAATGAAGCATTATCTAATGGAAGGATTCGAATTATTGGTTATATTCTTGGTTAATTTAAATGGATAGAGGTGTCTAAAAATACACTTTGTGTACATTTCCACAACATACATTTCCTGGAAAACGCTTAATTAGGTTTTCCCATAGAGGAGGAAGTCGTGGAGGAGGCCATGCTGTAAATCCAAGGCTTATGTGGAATAAACCAATATATTCACTCACAGTGGATTCAGGGCTGTGACTAAGTAAAAGAAATAAACAAAATTTTAAAATGTAAAGCCTTCCAGAAATATCAGGGAAATTTAAGATGACAGCCCCGTGACACAGAACAAAACAGCAGTCTTCAATTTTAGAACTCCCGTTATTATTATTTTTCTATATTCAAGGCACTCATAAACATTCAGGAACATCTTCATATTCCTGCAATCATCTATCTTAGTCAAAATATTTTGAAGGTTAGATCTCATAATGAAATCTCATTAGCTCATGCTTCCACAGGCTAGGTGGACTTTACAAGTGCAAGGGCTATTGTCACAGGCATACTGCTCGTAGTTAGTCTCCAAAAACGATGGAGGCAGGATACTAGGTTAAACAAAGACAAGTTAGTTACTAAAATACAAATAATAATACTGTCCTAAATTTTGTAAAACTACCCTGAACCATATTGATTGGATAGGGCACGTATGCAAGTTCCCCATTGTAGTAAGATTCCCCCCTATATCTAACCTTGCTGCCCTGTGGGACAGAATGAGATGGTGCTGTCAGGGGTAATTAATTCCACCATCCCTCAGATGTACTATAAAGAGTCTTGGGCAAGTGGAAGCTGCCATGTTAGTCAATGCAACAGCCATAAATATAAACAAAACAACAGCAATACTCCCAATATGGCAATGCTTCCAGTTTAGTGTGGAGAGAAGTAAATAAACCATTAAATCATAAAGCAGAACGTGATAAATCCTTGAGAGGAAGAAAAGCAGACAGTAAGGAGTAAATAACGGGGTGATAAATATAGTCTCCTGTCTGTATCATAGCCTCGCACCTGTCTTGAGACTGATGAAAACAAACTCTATTTTGATATGAAGAATTAGTCCTGTCTCAACACTGTCCTCAAAGAACCTAGACGGGGCAGCTGGGCACAGTGGCTCATGCCTATAATCTCAACTCTCTGGAAGGCCAACGTGGGAGGATTGCCTGAGCTCAGGAGTTCCAGACCAGCCTGAGCAAGAGCAAGACCCCATCTCTACTAAAAATAGAAAAACTGTCTGGGTGTGGTGGTGGGCACCAGTAGTCCCAGCTACTCAGGAGGCTGAGGCAGGAGGATCACTTGAGCTGTGAGGTATGATGCCACCGCACTCTACCCAGGGTGACAGAGCGAGACTATCACAAAAACAAAACAAAACAAGACAAAACAAAAAACATGAAAAACACCATTCTGTAAAAACTTTGCTCTTTTAACACTGTTTAAAAATAATATCAGCAGTTTTAAAACAAAAACACCATAGGAGTTTAAGAGTGACAATTACTTCTGTATTAATATTCTTTTTATACAAAAGATATTTAGCTTAGATAAGAGCAACAGCAACAAAAATGTATAACATAAGCCTTAATTAAAAAAAAAAGAAAAGCCAAACACAACTTTATAAACCTTTTATTCTGTTATTATTTTTTTTTTTTTTAAGTTTCAACATGAACTCATCTTTCTAAGGAGCATTTTGGGTATTATACAGCTTATTTTATGCACTTCCCAAGCTAAAATTAGACAATTATACTCAACTCTGAATTTAAGTTTTAAAAGAATCCTTTTTTGCTTGGTGCTGTTTTTTGGAGTCTCAGAAGCTGATCTTCATTTTAATCCCTTTGAATTCTTAAGAATAAAAGCTTCTCAAATTATTTGAAGACTTCTATCAAGAATTCTGGTGGTTCTTTTTTTTCTACAGATAAAATGAGCATTCCTTTCTTCCCACATACCAAACAGTGAAAGCAATACAACTATTTCCTAAACATAGATAATTTTTCTTCTCAGTTCATGTCACATAATTCTGGTATAACATATTATTAAATAATAGATTTTCTGATATACAGTATAATGTATGAGATTTATATAACACAGGGTACGGAAGTATATAAATTATCCATTACTGCTAAAGCATTTGGCTCTTCTGAGCTAAACTGTTAAATTCTTAAAATAGGAAATCATATTTAATTTTAAGACAACAAAAAGATGTAATAACAGCAATCACAGGGTCTTGGTATGGTAATCACTATTACCATAACCAACATCATAATAAGTATTTACTGGGCATTAGATTGAGATGGGCACAGTTCCAAGTATATGTTTTTCTATCTCGATCTTTGCAGCTATCCCAAGAGGTAATGGTGGTTACTATGTCCATTTTACAGATGAAGAAACTGAGAGAAGCTGAGAGAAATAATATATATTAGATAATCCAAACACTATTAAAGCCTGAGCTATAGAAAGAGAGTCTTAAAATCTCCAATTCCCAGATGCTGTCTGTGTATATTTCACATCCATAAAAAGTTTTCTTAGAAAGCTTTATGACATTTTTAGCCTTGGGGTGTAGAATTTTGATTGAGTAAACACATATTTTGAAATCTATATACAATAGATGAGTATCCAGAGACTTTTACTTCTTTCTGTATATTTTGCTATTAGTTGAGTCCAAAAGACAGTGGAAGATTATTTCTAAAGTGCTTGGTGGCAAAAAAATACATATCAACCTCAAATCCTATGCCCAGAGAAGTACACATTTCAAGAACAAAGACAAGATGAAGATTTTTTCAGACAAACAAAAGCTTAAAGAATCCATTTCTAGCAGACCAGCTCTACCAAAAAAAAAAAAAAAAAATTAAAAAATACTAAAGACAATCCTTCAACTAAAATGATACTATACAAAACTCAGGTCTCCATCATGGAGTGAAGATTGTTAGGAATGATAAATGTGTAAGCCTACCTCTTATGTTTTGAATGCATCCCCTTCCAAAATCCAGGTACTTGCCAATGCAAAAATATTAAGAAGAGGGGCCTAAAAGAGGTGATTAGGGCATGAGGACTCCTGCATTTCTTGACTACTATAATGAGGATGACATCTTTACTAAAATGCCATCTTTGCTAGGCATGCACAACTGAGTGTGCAATAATATGCTTTTATTCTGAGTTTGAGTAGCAAAGTCTGCTGTTTGGATAGTGTGGCATTAATTCACCATCCTGGTGGCAGCATGCAGTAGCATAAGCCTGTAAGTACTCTGAGAGGTCAAGGCGAGTGGGGTGGATCACTTGAGCTCAGGAGTTGGAGGCCAGCCTGAGCAAGAGCAAGACTCTGTCTCTACTAAAAAATGAAAAAAACTATCTGGGAGGATCTGGTGGTGGGTGCCTGTAGTTCCAGCTACTCAGGAGGCTGAAGCAGGAGGATCACTTGAGTCTAGCAGTTTGAGGTTGGGGTAAGCTACGCTGAGGCCACAGCACTCTATTCTGGGCAACAGAGTGAAATTGTCTGAAAAAAAAAAAAAATTCACCACCCTGGAATTACAGGTCTCATGGCTGTAGAAAAAACTGAAGCTTACCTTCTTAGCTCTCAGTGGGCATCAGTGGCTGGCCAGTAGGTATACGTGGGTGGCAGACCGCTATCCCCACTGGATTTGGTTGTTCATCACAGCTCTCAGGAATTTCTCACATTCAGGAGGGGAAGGGGGACATTCACAAGAAAACTCACAGCAACTTAAAGATCAGACTCGCAATGCGCAGAAAGAGGTTACCCTCAAATATCAAAGCCCCTGCTCCTGCTCTCCCTACACCCCTCAAAATCATCAAAAGACATCACCTCAAACCACATCCGGAACAACAGAAATACTTAGAAAAATTAGATTTTAATCCATTTCTGGGGTGGTGGGCATTTAGGTTGTTTCCACATCTTGGTAATTGTAAATGGAGCAGCAATAAACTATCTAGTGCAAATGTCCTTATGATAAAATGATTTTTTTTTCTTCTAGGTAGATGCCTAGTAGCAGGATTATGGGATGAAACAGGAGGTCTAATAAAAAAAAAAAAAGAAAGAAAGAAAGAAAATTTAGAATTTTTGAAATCCCAATTTTTAATACCAACACCCATGGAAAAGAAATACACAGAGAATGCTCAAAAAATGTATACATATTTTTTAAGAAAGGAAAATACTTTATCTAAATTGTAATACTCAATATATATCAAGACCAAAACATGACTACAAGTCACACTGAGCGCCTTTTGTCCTTGCAAAAGTCCAGTGTGACTTGAGTGCCACAATCTACTCCATATATGCAAAATTTGGGGGGAAAAAACAACGTAGAAATGTAAAAACACGTGGAGAGCAAACATTTCATAAAGCTGAAAAATAAGCATACAACTAAGAGAAACTACTTGCTGAGGTGTAGTAGGTGGTTATTATGAAAAGACAAATAATTAGTAAAATAAGGAAAGGATACAAATAAGTCACCCCAAAGAACAATAAACATCTAGTATAATAATATGTGAAAAGATGGTCAATGACATCGGAGTCCAAGAAATTTAAATTAAAATATATCATTTCATTATATAACTATCATTAAAACGAATCATTTCCATTGTTGCCAATGGTACAGGCAACAGAAACCAATTATCTACTTTTAGTAGAATTAAAAATGGAAATAGCTTTAGGGGAAAGGCAATTTATCAAAATAAATAAAAATGAATCAACTCAAATGACGCTCAGTTAAATACATTACTTTACATACGTATTATGAGGGACGTGGGTCATTATGAAAGTTTTGAGATACACAAAAATCAAGACACGTAGAATCCCTGTGGACAGAAACAAGCAAGCACGTCCCAGTGTCCCTTCATGTATTTGAAACACAAATGAGTTTTACCTATAGGGTCCTTTATGAAAATCTTACTGAGGGCCGCCCTGTGGCTCAAAGGAGTAGGGCACCGGCCCCATATGCCAAAGATGGTGGGTTCAAACCCAGCCCCGGCCAAAAACTACAAAAAAAAAAAACAAAAATCTTACTGAAAGCAGAATTAGAAAACAAGTTATGAAACAACCTGCATATGGTGACTCAATCAGTGTTTTAAGACTACACAAGGGTGCCTGAGACACAACACAAACGGAGGTGGCATTCTGCTTGATCCCTTGTCCTGAAAATGCTTTATTAATGTATGAACAAGTCAACAAATACACAAAAAGAAGCCTGAAGTTATCCCTCATGTTGATAATGGTGATTTTCAATGAATCAGAGAGTAAAATGGGGGAAGGAATCTGATGGGGAATGTCACTTACTAAATTATTAAAATGTTTTCTGAAAAATGCTGTTTTCATCAACCCTATTTACAATTCCCAGTGGAGGGTATCTGTGTGGAAGTCTAAATTACACCCGTCAGACCTCTGGATTAGAGTTAGAATGCACCAGAAAAACAATTAGTACTACTTAGCTGCTATAATGCCAATGAATCCTGAGGAAGAAAAACAGGCAACTCATACAACAGTCTTCAAATATTCATGTCTATAATTTCATTTCTGGAGTATTTAGAACCGTGAATGATTTAATTGTCTCCTCTTCCTGATGCAAAATACATTACCCAAATTAAGAGATTTTTGTCTCTTTTAAGTGAGTACAGTTACATTTAATAAAATGATGCTTTCCTGGCTGATTTACATTTGCTGCCAGGCCAATGGCAGCAAATAAATACTAAATAAAAAGCCAATAAATATGTCTTCCCCAATTCCCCAATTAAAGAGAGGCCACTCTTCACCAACTTAAACGGCAATTAAATAGCTCACTGATTTTAAAGCTATTTCAGTTAACAACATAATATGCTCATTATACGTGTCCATTAACTGTAATTTAAGTATACCAGATGGAAAAAGTCAGAAGAAAATTCAATTGGAACTTAAAACTTATTTTGTGATAAAGTACATGTTGAGTGGGTGCATATCTTGACCTGGAACACGACTAGGATGATTTTAAACAAAAGCAACAAGAGAAACTCAAGCCTTTGTGGCAGGAGATTTTTTATGTTTTTATTTTATAATTATCTGCTTCAGTCTTTCCTCTCTTCCTTCCCTTCCCTTTCCTTCCCTTCCCATCCTCTTTCCCTTTCTCTCTCTTTCTCCTCTCTCCTTCCTCCCTCCCTCCCTTCCTTCCTTCCAACACAGTCTCACTCTGTCACCCTGGGTAGAGTGCCTTGGCATCATGACTCACAGCAATCTCAAACTCTTGGGCTTAGTGATCGGATCCTTTTGTCTCAGCCTCCCCCCAAGCTGGGACTACAGGTGCCCGCCACCACCCCACCGAGATAATTTTTCTATTTTTTATTAAAATTGGGGTCTTTCTCTTGTTTAGGTTGGTCTCAAACTCCTGAGCTCAAGAGATCCTCCTGCCTTCGCCTCCCAGAGTGCTGGGACTATAGGTGCTGTGATCTGGTGCAATCTTTTGTTTGTATTGTATTTGTCTTTAAGTTTCTGTCGGCATTAAAATTTTATTATTTATTTATTCATTTTATTTCAGAATGTTAGGGGGTACACATGTTTTGTTTACATAATTCTTTTTTGTACAGATTGAGTCAAAATTGTAAGTGTGCCCTTCACCCAGACAGTGTGCACTGCACCCCCCCTCCCCCAAACAGCTTGATTTTTATTAAGATTGATGTCCATATGTATAGTGTTGATCAATTAGTTCCAAACTTGGGGGAGGGGGTTGTTTTGTTTTGTTTTATTTGGAGACAGAGTCTAACTCTGTCACTCTAGGTAGAGTGCTACGGCATCATATCTCACAGCAACTCCAAACTCTTGGGCTTAAGCAATCCTCTCAACCCAGCCTCCTGAGTAGATGGGACTACAAGTACCCACCACAATGCACAGATAGCTTTTCTAGTGTGTTTCAGCTCCATCCAAGTAAACACAAAAGATGTAAAGTCTCCATCTTTTCTTATGGCTGAGCAGTACTCCATGGTGTACACGTATCAACGTTTTGTTAATCCATTTGTGGGTTGATGAGAACGTGGGTTGCTTCCATATGTTGGCAATTGTGAACTGAGCTGCAGTAAACATTCTGGTGCAAATGGCCTTGTGGTAAACTATTTTTGTTATTTTAATTAAGAATAATAATAGCAATATATTAACAATAAAATGCACATAAAAGTAATTATATCCTCAAACTTCTACAAGAATGATGTATCTATATTTGATAATAGCTGCTCAGCTACAAAATAATAAGACTGATGTATTTGATAATAGTTGCTCAGCTACAAAGTAATAACATTGGCGTATTTGTATTTGATAATAGCTGCTCAGCTACAAACTAATAAGAGAAATGAAGAGGAAGGCCTGTAACATTTATGTGATATGTTTTAACTAGGTTGGCAGAGTTAGAATTACTGCAACAGGAGAAAAGAAGACAGATTCAGCTCCGGCTGGTCCTTCATTTCATTTCAAGACATCAGGAGAAATTGCCCAAAGTGTTCATGGTGAACAGAAGTTTAACGTATTTTAAGAAATACTGATTTTTACCATGCGATCTACAAGATTGTTTTAAAAAATCAACAAAGAGAATTTTAATGTATGTTGTTCATAATTTTGGCAAATAAATAGTGGTTTCTGGTTCAATTGCTGAGTGACAGCACATTTTTGGTTTCCAAATAATGAACATCCTTTTAGTAATATTTTCTGATAGGAAAGAAGATTGTTAAATGATCGTAACTGCTATGAGCTAATACATCAGGAATAAACCTCATGATGTCTCACTTAGAACCTCATCTCTTAAAACATCTTTGTATTAGTTATTTCAATATCAATCCACTTTTGAGACTTACTTTCATTTTAATAACAAAGAGCAGATAACAGATTTTAAATGATGTACAAATGTCTTCTTCAGAATACAGTTAATAAAGTGCCAAAAACCAAGCTACAAGCTGTTTGTGGCCTAAGATATGCAAAGAATTAATTTTTGTGCTGGCATATACTGTAATTAGAAATGGTTCTGTGCATCGTGATGAAGCCGGTAACTATGGTAACAAGTGTAGGCAAAAGGAAAGAGCCTGACTAGGTCAATGACAAGCAGGTTTTCATGTCTTTATTTTCAAACTCTTAGTAATAAACAGAACTATCTATGACACGCATATCAATTTTTAGTCAGAATCTTATCACTCATTTACAATAGATTAAAATATATTATTCCTTGAAAACACAGACACACACACACACACACACACACACACACACACACACACGGCAGAAGCCAGAACACAAACCCAGATTATCGTCACATTTGGAGAAGATACAGCTCTTAAAAGATGTTCTCCAGGGAACCCTATTATAATCCGCACGCCTCTCCCTTGCTGTCATCAGGCTGAATGAGCAAAGTGACAGAGCAGAAAACTCAAGTAAGAAATCTATGGTTTTTGGAGGCTTAGCCTTTTTGCCATGAATTTTCAGCAAAACTACCTGTCTTTTAGCTGCAGGAGGCAAGGAGCTCATGCTAACAGGTGACACAGATGACTAACAGAAAGCAACCAGTGGAAACACCCATCTCCCAATCATGAGTGTTGTAGACTTTACTCAGTGCAGTCTTTGCAAGACAGAAATACACAAGCTTCCATCTCAGAGACCTCAAGTCCTGCATGATTTCCTGGTCTCAAAACCTTTAAGTAATATGAGAAATATTTACAGCTCTGTCTTTTTAGGTTTGTTTGTTTGTTTGTTTGTTTGTTTTGACACAGAGTCTCACTCTGTTACCCAGGGTAGAGTGCTATGGTGTCATAGCTCACAGCAACCTCAAACTCTTGAGCTCAAGCAATCTTCATGTCCAGCTATTTTTTCTGTTTTTAGTACAAATGGGGTCTGGCTCTCACTCAGGCTGGTCTCAAACTCCTGAGCTCAAGGGATCCTCCCACCTCAGCCTCCTGGAGTGGTGGGATTACAGGCATGAGCTACAATGCCCAGCTGACATACATGTTTTATTTATTTATTCTTTCATTTATTTTTGAGACAGAGTCTCAAGCTGTTACCCTGGGTAGAGTGCTGTGGCATCATAGCTCACAGCAACCTCCAACTCTTGGACTCAAGTGATCCTCTTGCCTCAGTGTTTCTATTTTAGGTAGAGATGAGGTCTTGCATTTTGCTCAGGCTGGTCTCGAACCCATGAGCTCAAGTCCTCCACCCACCTTGGCCTCCCAGCATGCTAGGATTACAACCACCATGCCCCGCCAACATAGATGTTTTAAATGTATCCATCCTACCAACACATCAAAGTGATTTGCTTTTCGGAATGATTTCTCAAAAGGTGCCTTTAAGAAAGACCAAATACACTTACGCAGAATTTCTGCTCAACTTCCTATGAGTAAGCCGAGACCAGTAATTACCAGCAGCCAGACCAGGAAAGAAAGCAAAACCATTTAAGAATCTCTATTCCAAGGTACATGATAAAACAAGGAGTGTGTAGCTTTTCAGCTGTTTCTTTCAAGCCTAGCAGGTATTAACCATCTTCTCCATTACAATTCATTAGATGCATAAAAGGAGCAAAGAATTTTTTAATTTTCAAAAATTCTATAATTTTACAAACAGCTAAAATTTCCACAGTGATTCAAGCTATTTGGCTTACAATTTTTGTAGCTTGTTTTGTTTTTCATGTGAACATTTGGCATTAGGCAATCTTCCAGTGATTTCCACAGTAACCACTAGAGGGAAAACTTCTACTGAAGAAAATCATTAAAGAATATTATCTTCACCTGCTTCGTAAGTCTGAAGAACTAAAAAATAATGATATCTTCAAGATGAAATATTACAAAAGCATATCGTAAATCTCAAATGCATTTTCAAATTATTCCTGTGGCTAATCAGCATCTGTGCTGTAATATATGTTCTGCAAATGTTTTTATATTCATTACTGCATCTGTTTCTTCAAATGAGTAGCTACCAGAGTGGGCGTCAAGACCACTCTGCTGAAATAAAAAATACAAATGATTTAACTAAGGACATCCAACATTTTAGTCACACAGTCAACATTAGTACTCAAGTCTGAGTATTTTTTTCAAGACCATTATGTTCTCTCTCTACTGCTTTTTTTTAAAGAAAAAATAAAAATCTTATAGTCTCAGTTTTCTCATCATAATCTAGATTTTTAGCAGAATATTGTGAATACAGTAGATACTTAGGTAGTTCATGAATGTTTAGATGGATTCATATATAAATAAAAAGATGGATGAATGAAATATAAATAGCAATCTCAAACTCTTGGGCTCAGGCGATCCTCTTGCTTCAGCCTCCAGAGTAGCTAGATCGACAGGTACCTGCCACAATACACAGCTAGTTTTTCATTGTAAAATAAAAATATTTTAAAATAAATCCCCAGAAATCTGTTCTTTTTCTCTGCAACACTCCAGACCAACATAGCACCTCGCAGCACCTGTCCACTGTCCAGCCCCATCTCATTTCAGAGTTGGTAACTACAGAAGACATCTGAAGATATTACATGCAGCTTACTCAGCCCCATAAAAAGACAGAGCTTTGTGGTTCTTTCTCCAATATCATGGTAATCTCCTATAATATGGACTGAATGTTTGTGTCTCCTGAAAAATTTATATGTTGAAATCCTAACAACCAAAGTGATGGTATTAGGAGACATGGGGTCTGGGAGGTAATTATGTATGAGGTGTAGTCTTCACGAATGCTACCCATTCCTTCCTAAGCAGTTAGATGAGAGAAATGATTTTTCTTTCTACCACATGAGAACACAATGAGAAGACAAGCAGCTGTGGCCAGAACCCACCCAAGCTACCACCCTGATCTGGGGACTCCCAGCACCCATAACTGTGGGAAATGAATGTTCGCTGGTTAAGCCACACAGATCATGGTGTTCTGTTATAACAGCCCAAACTAGATATTACATCTCATTCTGCTTCCCTTGCACTGTTTGGTTTTAGCAAAAAAAAGTTAAACTCTGAAATTCCAATGATTCCACCAAATCTCATGATAACAAACTGCCAGGACTCGAGAATACAAATTTATCGTATGGGTTTATGCAACCACCTGGGAGATCAGAAATAATTAACAGGAAGAGAAAAGAATTATCATTCCTTTCCTTTTGCAGGACTCTTGAAACATTTGCCACAAAGTTATGCTATGGACCTACACTCCATGCAGTCAAATAATAACACTAATACTACTGATAACAGAGAGGAATCATTGAAATTGTCTACACATCCTTGAAAAATGTGCTAATTTCCTGATAAAGAAGGGACACTTTTCCAATTTTACCAATAAGGCTACTTTGGGTGGTGGTTGGGTATGGGAGGGGATGTGAACTCCTCACCACACAACTAAGGAATCAAGAAACAACTGCTATGGGCCAGCGGCAGCTCACACCTGTAATCCTAGCACCTGCAGAGGCCAATGTGGGAGGATCCTTAAGCTCAGGAGTTTGAGACCAACCCAAACAAGAGTGAAACTCTGTCTACTAAAAATAGAAAAATTAACTGAATATTGTAGTGGATGTCTGTAGTCCCAGCTACTCAGGAGGCTGAGGCAGGAGGGTCACTTCAGCCCCAGAGTTGGAGGTTACTGTGAGCTATGACACCATGGCACTCTACCCTGGGTGACAGAATGAGACCATCTCAAAAAAAAAAAAAAAAAAGAAAGAAAGAAAGAAAGAAAAAACTGCTAAAATGAGAAGCTATTTCAGACTTTCCTATGACTCCAGCATATCCTAAGATATTTTTAAAAGAAATCCCCAGAAATCTTAAAAGTAGTTACCAATGGGTGGCATGATGACAGGCAGTCTGTAGGTTATAAACAAGATAGATTCTGTGAGTTTGTTCTTGTAAGGAATTTGTATGTAAGTTGGAACAGGAACATTTGCCTGCTACCTGCCATAACCTCCATTGTAAGTACAAGCCGAATGCAAGTTCGATATTTGTAACTCGGGTTACTTAATTAAACTTTTTTTGAATGCTTTTCCCATAATTATTAATTTATTTACAGTGACAAAAATAATGTTACCCTTTTAATAAGGGGAAAGTGTTGTTTAATTAAAAGGCAAGTAATGTGAATTTTATACTATATCTTAAAATTATTATAAACTACATGTGACACAGATTTTTTGTATGAAACTAAATGAACAAGTGCTGTTGGACTGAACCAGGCCTGGTACTCCTTGACCATTTGACCTTGGCAAAGATTCCTTGGAACCAGCAAAAAAATGAGGGCGTCTTCCTGGGCTGATCTTTCCAAGAGTTTTTCAGAAGTTTGAAATGCATAAAGATAAAGGTGAACTGAGAAGCTTCACAGCATTAGTTCATTCCTTTCATTCTGTTCATTCCTGGAAGAGGTGGAATCCCTGACTGCTTGTTAAAAATTCTCTGATTATCTGCATTCACTTGTCTGCACGTCAGTGATCCGTGAAATCAAACAGAAAAAGCGCTGGTAGCTTTGAGAGCCCACACAACGTATTTGTAAAGAATTTTATCAATCCGTGAGTGAAAAGTGATAAAGTTCTTAGTAAGCAGATAATGTCCAAACATCCCGAAAGACAAATGATTTTGTAAAGAACAGAAAGTAAGCACTCCTCCAGAAAACCTATAAAGCACACAAAGTTTACTGTTAAGGAAAGAAATTCATTTCTAAAGGAATATTGGGGAGGAAAAGATTGAACAGATTTTGGCAAAGTTAATGGACTTCTTTCTATAGTATGGTGGTAATTTATGAGGTCTACCACCTTCCCAAAGCAGATGCCTAATTACATCATGAGAAAAAGCTAAATAAAATCATATCAGCTGTGGATCCAAGAGAGTCCCAGTGAGACATAACAAATGTTTATTTTTATTCAATTTTTCATTCACATTATCTTAATGACCTTACATATCACAATAATTACAAGTGCCACTGATTCCTAAGATAAGAAATTCCAAGCGTATAACTGTATTTCCTATACAATTAAGAGGTAATTATTTAAATATTCCTTGTTCAACCAAAAGTCTCCTGGAAAGAAATTGAAAAATGATTTCTGGTTATTGAAATGGATTTCAAAAGTGGGAAAAAATAGTTTCTGGAGAGTTTTTAACATATAACCTTACTCGTAAAAGAACTTAGGATGGTCTACTATAGGCAACAGACTGAGCATTGCTATTTTTTGCTATGCCTAAGTATGTGAGGGGGGTAGGAAAATGAGAGGTCAATTTTTCACTTAAATTTAGAGAAGAAAATATTATTTTAATAGAAGTATTTATTTATTTATTTGTTTGGAGACAGAGTCTCACTTTGTCACCCAGGGTAGAGTGCTGTGGCATCATAGCTCATAGCAACTTTAAACTCCTGGGCTCAAATAATCCTCCTGCTTCAGCCTCCCATGTAGCTGGGACTACAGGCACCTGCCACCACACTCACTACTTTTTCCTATTTCTAGTAGAGATGGGGTTTCACTCTTGCACTCTGGCCTTGAACTCCCGAGCTCAGGGGGTCCTCTGGCCTTGGCCTCTCAAAGTACTGGGATTACAGGTGTGAGCCCTCGCATCCAGCCTGAAATGCATTTTCAAAGCCACTATCATCCAGCCTGAAATGCATTTTCAAAGCCACTATCATGGAACCATATAGCATCTTTTCAAAATCTGTCTCTAAATTCATTCGCTGAGTGATAGGGCGACATGTAAAAATGGCCAAAACTGTATTCTGAATGAAGATGTTGGTCTGCCCACAAAGTGGAAGTTACCCAGCTCTCCGGAGACCTCCAGCGAACACTTGCCTCTGGTCACTATGGGTCTATATTAGCAGTCCATTAAGCCTGAGTTTACATCACATCTTGAAAAATGAAATGTGGTGTTATCTGCCTATGTCTGTGTTACCTATTGTGCCCTAGCACTAGGGTTTCCAATGGAGATATAGATTGCACTAGAGGAAACCTTCCTAGGTTCACCCTAAAAAGCCAGCTTACTCTCTTACCACTGCCCTTATGAAAAGCTACTTGGACCCATTCTCTTCCTACTAAGAGTGAACATGATTTCTTGCCTTCACTTGGAGGCTGAATTTCCCAGGCCTGCAATTGGATAAATGAATGAAGAGTATAATTCACGTCTGAATACATAATAAAATTGCCTGAAATGTTTTTCAAAATTTTCCAATATTTTCTCATCAAAAATGGCCAGTCTTATTTTTAATGCTTCCATTTAATGTATTGTTTTTTTTAAAAAAAGTATATTTACAGCATAGGATGGGAATGGTGAATTGAAGAAAAGGAAAATCATTCTACAAAACCCATTCAAGATATTCTACTGACTGAAAATAAAGTCTTTGCCAGGTGTTTAAAGGAATCACAAAAATAACTAAGCTCAAGAGTTCAAGACCAGCTTGAACAAGAGCCAGACTCCTCTGTAAAAACATTTGGGCATTGTGGCAGCTGCCTGTAGTCCAAGCACTCTGGGAGACCAAGGCAGATGGACCTCCTGAGCTCAGGAATTAAAGACAAGCCTGAGCAACAGCAAGACCCTTGTCTTTACTCAAAATAAAGAAACAAGCTGGGAGTGATGGTGGGCACTTGTAGTCCCAGGTACTTAGGAGCCTGAGGTAGGAGGATAGCTTGAGCCCAGGAGTTTGAGGTTGCCGTGAGTTATGATGATGCTATAGCACTCCACCTAGAGTGGAATCTTACTATCTAAGACTCTGTCTCAGAAAAATAAAATAAAAGTAAACACTCTCAAAATTACAGGGTCAGGGGGTCACCAAGAAATTATGGGGAACTCTCTATATTCACATGTCATATGCAGTCATGACTCTATCTTCATAAGACAGAGATTAGTGTTCTATAGAGGTTGAGAATTAACACTACAACCAGCTTCACGCTTCATGATTTGAGAAAATGCACATTTACGTTCCCATCCTGCCATCTAACAATCTCATGTGTGCACCTAAATATAATCCACAATGCACACACAATGCACACACAATTTTGTGACAGCTGCAATTACACAGGTATACTTAAACTCAGCTAAGACAACAGAAAAGATGAGCAGAGTGTCTGAATTTTAGGGGATCTGGAGGAACAGGAGATTGTGCTAGTTCACTCATGGCAGATACATGGCTATGCACAATAAATTTTTTTTTTAATTTCAGATTAATATGAGGGTACAAATGTTTAGGTTACATTATTTTCCATTCTAAGGTAAAGTTCAAGTTGTAGTTGAGCCCTTCACCCAGGGGACGTGCTAAACACCCTCACGCTGTGCACATCAGGTGAGATCCTGCCCACCAGGGGGAGTGCTGAGCACCCTCACACTGTGCACATCAGGTGAGATCCCGCCCACCAGGGGGCGTGCTGACCACCCTCACACTGTGCACATCAGGTGAGATCCTACCAATTTTCTTTTCTCCTCTTCTGCTCTCCCCTCTCCCTCACTACACTATATTGTGTTGTTCTTTCATGCGGGTGTGTAGTTGTTTATCTATTGATTTCATATTAGTATTGAGTACATTGGATACTTTTTTCCCATTCCTTTACTAAGAAAAATGTGTTTCATTCCATCTAGGTTGATACAAAAGATATAAACTATCTTTTTTAATGGCCGAATAGTTTTCTATGGTGTACATATACCACAGTTTATTAATCCATTCCTGGGTTGATGGGCACTTGGGTTGCTTCCACGTCTTGGCAATTGTAAATTGAGCTGCAATAAACAATCTAGTGCAAAGGTCCTTGTGATAAAATAATTTTTTTCTTCTGGATAGATATCTAGTAATGAGATTACAGGATCAAATGGAAGATCAACTTTTAGTTCTTAGAGAATTCTCCATACATGGATTCTGCATATATTTTGAAGATCCACATGACAGAACTATATTCAGGATGTATGAAGAAAATAAAAGACAAGTTTGAAAAAATTATCAAGTTTTTGATAAAGGACCAAACAGCATTTCCAACCAAACAGCATTTATGGACATGTGAAGTCCTGTAGGTTAGAGTGTTAGGAGAACTCTTTTACTGGGGTGGAAAGAGAGGGGACTTGAGAGTTCTGTCATGGACATGGATGGTGTCCTCATCACCTAGGTCAGGGCTGCAGCCTCCTCCTGCCCACGAGTCAAGTCTGCTTATTGGTTGTCTCTTCACGGCCATAAGCTAAGAAGGGTCTTTGTGCTTTTAAATGGTTGAAAAATAAATAGTATTTTGTGGCATGTGTCATTTACTCAAAATTAAAATTTCTGCATCTGTCAGCAGTCACACTTGGTTATTTATGTTTCATTTGTGGCTGTTTTTGTGCCATGAGAGTAGAGTTGAGGAGTTGTGACTGAGTGTGGGGCTCACAGAATGGCAGGTCTTTATCATCTGACCATCTACAGAAAACTTTCCTAAGCCCCAATCTTGACGGTCTATCTGATTTATTGTGAAATCAGTGCCTTAAACAAGAGTAGATTCCTAGGGGTGAGAATAAATTTCTGTCAGGCCAAGGGAAAAGATCTTTCATAAAGACATTGTTCGAATTCCCTTATGGGCATGGCTGGGTGACATAGCTCACACCTGTAATACAAACACTCTGGCAGCCAAGGCAGGAGGATCCTTGAGCTCAGGAGTTGCAGACCAGCCTGAGCAAGAGCAAGACCCCATCTCTACTAAAAATAGGAAGACTAGTTGGGTATGGTGGTGGACATCTGTAGTCCCAGTCATGAGGCTGAGGCAGGAGGATCGCGTGAACCTAGGAATTTGGGGTTGCTGTGAGCTGTGATAACACAGCACTCTACCTAGGGTGACAGAGTGAGACTCTGTCTCAAAACAAAAAAAGAATTCCTCAATGTCGGTGTATGTTACTCAAAGAAGTGCAGTCCTGGTCAGGGAAGGCCATGCAGTGTTTAACACACTGTTGTTGTGTGGTCCATCCCTGAGGTCATGTTGGATCATCAGAAGTGGGTTATAGCGGCTCAGTGCCTATAGCATAGTAGTTATGGTGTCAGCCACATACACCAAGGGTGGTGGGTTTGAACCTGGCCTGGGCCAGCTAAACAACAATGACAACAGCAACAAAAAATAGCTGGGCATTGTGGCGGGTGCCTATAGTTCCAGCTACTTGGGAGGCTGAGGCAAGAGAATAGTTTAAGCCAAAGAAATTGAGCTTGCTATGAGGTGTGACGCCATGGCAGTCTACTGAGGGTGATAAAGTGAGGCTCTGTCTCAAAAGAAAAAAAAAAAGAAGTGGGTTATAGCAAGACTTTTCTCCCATTCTCCCATCCTGGGACCTGCCAAGCACAAAGGATAAATTCAATTATTTTTCTTCACTGAATTGGCAGTTCATCTCCTTATAACACCTAATGAGAATGACAGGGTTCAGCTTATTTGCTTTTAGAAGACAGTGTGGTGTCATTATGATAATAATTATAACCATAATCACAATCATAACAAACAACCTTCCATTGCTCAAAACTAGATAATGTTAATAGTTTGGGAGAATAGTTTGGGAATAGTTTGGGAGACTGAAGAATGATGTGTATGAGCAGAAAGGTCAGTATTTAAGGATGCAGATGGATGCAGCAACGTCTAATTTCTTTTGAATTTATTTTCATATTATTTTTAGGTACTTGCCAATTTGCAAATACTGAATTGCTTTATTACACACATGAGAAACTTTAAGATCTATTCAGTAGGTGAAAAGACATCTTCTTTAAAACCGTTATGCTTAGTGGAGCTTTCCTACCCCTGCCCCTTCTATAAAAAGAAACACAAGGGAACGATCTTGTGCCGGGATCAGGAACGATCAATCCTGGGCTGGAAGCTGATGCCTGCAGAGCTCTTCTGACAGTGGCAAAGTCTCCTCAAAAGCTGCCTAAGTGAGTGAGATCCCATCTTTATAAAAATACATCAGGGTTTGTTCTGTGACAGGTGAAATCCTCCTAAGTTATTTTTAACTGTAGACCATAATTTCTGTGAAATTTATGGTATCGAACCTGCTTCCCACTACTTAAGCAAGTAAGATTAAAACAAAAACAAAAACAAAACAAAACGGAGGATGCCACTTGCCTTTTGGATATTTGATGATGTGCAGTAAGAGAGGAAAAGTGCAAAAACACACATCACCACACTCTTCCTTCCACTGTCATATTAGCAATATTACAGAAGATGCAATACTACCAAATACCTGAAGAGTAACAAACTGCAAAATGCAAGGAAAGAAAGGCTCATGTCTCTGTGATTTAGCAAGTAGGCAGACTTTATGATTATAATTTACACATAATGTTGTGTGGTTCACATTGTTATTATATTACCCTCATCAGAAGCACCATCATTACTATTCATTAAACCACCCTATGGGCATGAATCTTTACCAGTTATAGTGCAAATTAATATTTTCATCTTTGCTTACCTATTTTAATAATGCCTTAGCTTTTAATTTTGACACAAGCAAAAGGTTATTAACATTTAATAATTGATAATCCCACCAGTATCATCTCATAATTTGGTCAGTATATGTCACATAAGTCAGGAGTTCTATTATCAAAATAGAATGCCACATAAACATTCAATAAACCTTAGAGCCTGTGTGTACAGGTGATTAGACTGTTAATTTTACAGGTCACTTGCTGGAGCATGAATAGCATACAGTTGGAATCTTTCTCAGAGATGAATTATTATGAGAGCAGGAAATTAAAAAAAAAGCATATCAACTTTAATAAAAACCTTCATTTTCTGTATTTTTTGTAGCATTTCAAAGTCTTTTTATTAATTATTTATGTGACCTGTAGTGAAATTTTCAAAATGTAAGCCAGGATTCCAGTTTACATTCATTTTCAAATTACCACAGCTTTATCCATTTCTTAACGTGTGAAGAGAATTTGAGAAGTCAGGATGGAATGTGCCATGATCTTTTATAATGAAATTGTCAATGATGCCCCATAATCATATCAATGTATGCAGCTATGATTTAATAAAAAACAACAACAACAGTGTATTAATCTTTTTAAAGAACAAAAAAAAAAAAAAGAAAAGAAAAAGAAAAAAAAAAAAGTAATTGTCCCGATGGTTGAAGCAGGACTCTAAGTGCCGAGCTTGCCACTCATCCAGCCTGGGTCAGCGCGTCTCCTTGCCCCACTCTAGTTGCACCTGCCGAGTGGTACCGCAGGCTGGGGTTCTTCAGGAAAGCCATGTTCACTCTACAGTTGCAGTTTAGATGGAATATGGCTGGCAGGGGGTCAAGGGGTCCCTTATGGCCCAGCTCTTGTGTCCCTAAACCTGTACACCCATTCACAGTCAAAAACTGCATTCCTCTTCTTTCAATGTGGTCCTGTTCTGAAAAGAGGGCAATCCTTTCTCTTATTTCCTCTGTATTTTTTAGTATTGCAGTGGAAACTGCTAAAGGCAGAGATTTAGTTTTGCTTCTTTGTGAGTGATTTCAATGGAATCATGCACCGAGTAGTCACTTTGTGAGTAACATTCTTTCCTTCCCTCAACATGGTACATCATGAGATCTTCCCATTACAGCTGGATAGAGCTATCATTTACTCGTGTTTATCCAATTCCCTCTTCAACTCACTCCAGTCTGTCTTTGTTATATTTTACCTAGACTGCCCAGTCAATGTTGCCCATGACCTTCAACAATTATTGGGCTGTTTCTCTTCTTAATTTAAAACACTACACTCTAAACAACCCCATGGCCACCCTTTCCCTTCACTTGCACATTGTCCAGCTTTCACATAGACAATGTGTCCACAGCTCCTAAGAGAGTGAGTGTGCAGATCACTGAATAATATGGTATCTCAGAGTAAGTACACATGTGCATGTTTGTGTAAGTACATACAAGTAGTGTACGAATCCAGCTATTCTGAGATATTATAGGGGGTCTTCTGCTGAGTCATCAGATAGCCTTGTCAAAATATTTAAATAAAAATTTGGTCATTGTTCTTAAAATGAATAGTAGAGAAAAAAAGGTACAAATTGAATCAGTTCTTCTAAAATTCAGATTAATATGAGGGTACAAATGCTTAGGTTACTCGTGTTTTCATCTCTCAGGTAAAGTTCAAGTTGTAGTTGAGCCCTTCCTCCAGCGGGTGTGCTGAGCACTCTCACACATCAGGTGAGGTCCCACCCACCAGGGGGCTGCTGAGCACCCTCACACTGTGCACATCAGGTGAGATCCCGCCCACCAGGGGGCTGCTGAGCACCCTCACACTGTGCACATCAGGTGAGATCCCACCCACCAGTGGGTGTGCTGAGCACCCTCACACTGTGCACATCAGGAGAGATCCCGCCCACCAGGGGGCGTGCTGAGCACCCTCACACTGTGCACATCAGGTGAGATCCCGCCCACCAGGGGGCGTGCTGACCACCCTCACACTGTGCACATCAGGAGAGATCCCACCCACCAGGGGGCGTGCTGAGCACCCTCACACCGTGCACATCAGGTGAGATCCCACCCACCAGGGGGCGTGCTGACCACCCTCACACCGTGCACATCAGGTGAGATCCCACCCACCAGGGGGCATGCTGAGCACCCTCACACTGTGCACATCAGGTGAGATCCCACCCACCAGAGGGCATGCTGAGCACCCTCACACTGTGCACATCAGGTGAGATCCTGCCCACCAGGGGGCGTTCTGACCACGTTCTCACTGTGCACATCAGGTGAGATATTGCCCACCAGGGGACATGCAGAGCACCCTCACATTGCACACATTAGGTGAGATCCCGCCCACCAGGGGGCATGCTGACCACCCTCACACTGTGCACAACAGGTGATGTCCTGCCAGTCAGCCTCCCTGCTCCCTCCTCCCCCTCTCTTGCCCCCTTGCTAGACTTAGCTTGTGTTTTTCTTCTGTATGGGCATGTAGTTGTTTATATATTGGTTTCATATTAGTACTGAGTACCTTGGATACTTGCTTTTCCATTCTTGTGATAACTTTACTAAGAGTGTGTTTCAACTTCAGCTAGATACAAAGCATGTCAAGTCTCCAGGTGTTCCTGTGGTTGCACAGTGCTCTGTGGTGTGCATAGGACACAGTTTGTTAATCCACTCATGGGCTGATGGGCATCTGAAAACCCTAGTCTTTTGACATGGTCAAAAGAGGGTGTCATTTCAAATAACTTAAGACCTAGATAGAGCTCCTATGGGCTGGCACAATTCTGACAAAAAGTCACTCTCAGAATACCCATTGCAACAAAGCCACCCTATTTGCTGCTGACCATGAGTCATTAGGTGACATACAATTGAGAATGTGGGCTCAGAGTCCCCTGATTTCTGCACAGTGAAAACCCAAGGGAGGAGTTCAGCAACTCACCTAGAGGAGGAAAGAATCCCTGGTTTCACAGATGCACATAGCACATCAGAAAAGAAACGTAATCTGTTCTGCGGACGACTTGTGTCACTCGTGTGGTCAGCAGAGCATAACCTGACGACACACGGCTCACAGACCCTGGCCTTTCTCATCTAAGTCATTGTAGAAATCATTGGGCTTCTGTCCTAGGGTTCAGCTCATTGTACCAGCTCTTGTTTTTTGTGTTTTTTCCACTTGTGGCTTTTTATGATGGATTATCCTTATTTTGTCTACTTTGTTTGAAAATGAAAGTGTTGTGACCACATGTAGGTCTAGGAACTTCCTTTTGCATCTTTGCTTTGGAATTCGTTTGCTTTAACTGGAAAGAGAAATTTTAATGAGTTCCTCTGAGATCAGGACGTGTCCATGATATTAATTGGAACACCATGAACCGTAACTTTGATGAGGAAATTTCGTTTGTATTTGGTTCCTACCAATGACATTTTCTTTAGCTCAGCATGAGACAGAACCATATTTGCCTTCTGTGTGTATCTTTTGATAACAAAAATAAACCCCAACAGTATCAACTTTTTGGTGGCTAGTTATGGGAAGAACTGAGCACACTTCAATCTCATTTGGCCTCACTTTTTTAGGCTGTAATTCCTATTTTAAGCAGCCAAGTAACAGGTATACATTAAATCTCACCTTGCTGAAGTCTACCCTCGCCAACCTCATGGTTTAGTCCCACCAGTGAATCCCCATGTCTGTGAATAAATTGGCTTTGTGACTAAGTTATGTAGTCTTTCCTTTGAGATCATTGATAATTGCTTTGAAAATAATTACTATTTTCCTTAAAATAAGAGCTTCAAATGATATGTTTCAAGTTCAGCTTTTAAATAGGAATTAGATGTGTGATAGAGTGTGGCAATTTAGAAAAGAAAAATTAATATTTAAGGGTTGCTATCAAGAATATTAGTTAGAACAGGATCATCCGGCCTTATCTCTTGTCTTTGTAAACAAAGACATTGAAGGTAGGCCTGGGAGAGATCTCACCTGAATACACAGCTCCTTAGTGGGGAAGTTTGTGTAAGTGTTAAGCAGAAAAAGGGCCAAGTCTTACAAATGCCTTTTTGATACTATGTACCACTTATAAACTTGTATACAGCATTTAATTCTAATGTTTTGAATATTTACAGTATCTCACTTATGTTTTCCATACTAGTTTTAACACACTGGATGGTCCACTATTTCTCACATTTAAAGAAAGGACTCTGTCAATTATACTGTAAATTTTAAAGTGTCAAAGTAAGTATATTTATGGACTCGGAAGAGCTTTGAACATTATCATACTTTCAACATACACCTGTTTTTGTTTCCATTTGTTGCTGTTTGCTTTTGTTGTTTATAAGAGAAATGTTAAATCACGTAAGATACTATGGACCCCGAGGTGCTGCCTATTAAAACCTAAGATGAGTTGGTAGCATTTGCAATAAAATGCTGCTGGCTGGGTGTATTAAACATAAAATTTTAAAACCTAGTCTCACAGCTGCAATGACGAAATTTTTAGTGCGCCATAATTCATGACACACAAGTTTTGTTTTATAACTTTAGAGAATCACTCATTTGAAAAGCCTTGTCTTGGGAGAGTTATCTATTTGAACACTAAATTGTTGTACAAATAAAATAGATTTTCCTTATTTGCAGGTGTTTTAACCCAATATTTTGTAACTCATGGATGCTCAATAGCCAGCTGTTGTTTGAAGGAAGTATCTCAACTGTCTTATTTTATTTTTTATCTATGTTGAAAAACAGTGAATGGCATTTTCTCCTAAGAAGTCAAACAGGGAAACAGGCGAGATACAGTTTTTTGGGGGGGTGAGTGTTTTAAAGGCTAAGCGTGAAGCACAAAAACCTTTTTCTCTCTTAAGGGGGAGAGGTTTTCAGTTTTCATCTTGAGCATCTGATACCATTTCTCAGCTGTTTGATTTGGCTGTCGGCTCTTTTGAAGTTCATGTGATCAGGGCAGTAGCAAGAAGCTGAAATTAAACAGAGCCTTTGTTTTTTTGTTTGTTTTTAGGAATCACTAATATAGAAACCAAATATCTTAACAAAAAATTGAATTCTAGTGATTAAAACTAATTACTGTGTTTGCAAGTCTAACACTGAGAATAAAAATACAAAAATCTCTAGAGATTTTTAAAAGCATTTTGTAAACTTTTATGTTCAATCGATTGAAAATATTGGGTAAAAAGTACTAGAAATAGTAGTTTTATTTTTGTTTTGTTTTGTTTTGTTTTGTGTTTTGAGACAGAGTCTCACTCTGAAGATCACATGAACTTCAAAAGAGCCGACAGCCAAATCAAACAGCTGAGAAATGGTATCAGATGCTCAAGATGAAAACTGAAAACCTCTCCCCCTTAAGAGAGAAAAATGAGTGCCATGGCATTATCATAGCCCACAGCAACCTCAAACTCCTGGGCTCAAGAGAGCCTCCTGCCTCAGCCTCTGGAGTAGCTGACACTTTGGGTACCTGACACCTGGCTAGATTTTCTATTTTTAGTAGAGATGGGGTCTTGCTCTTGCTCCTCTCATACTAGAAGTAGTCTTAACATGATAATAAATACAGTTACACAAATACATGCAAGTACATTTCTAGTAGTCAGCTTAAATTATCAGCTCAGTCATATTCAAGTCAATACAGAGCAAATGTCTGTTAACAACATTATTTATTTTTAGCTATGTAATTAGACAAGAAAGCCATGTGAATTATTTATAAAGAGGAAAATATGCAAATGATATTTACCTCACTTCTCACACTGGAATAAATTCCATATGGTTCAAAATTTAAACACCTAAAACAAAAATAAAATATTAGTCAAACTCTGAATTCATAAACGGAAATTAAATATAATATTGGAGTAGGGAAGAATTTTTTTCTAAATATAACACATAAAAGAGAAACTGTGAAAGAAAAAATAAAACTAGCTGCATTAAAGGTAATGAAGTAAACTTAGACAATATTTGCCATGTTTGTAATTAGCAGTATTTTTTATAAAAACATTTTATTGTAATAATATTTTATTATAAAATAAACTCTAAAATTATTCTTTAATCCTTGAACAGTCATTTCACAATGTAAGAAATACAAATGATAAAGATATGAGATTATTCATATCATTAGTAATTAGGAAAAGGCTAAGTAAAATGTGAAGAATATCCAGAGGGTGATAAAAAATGGATACACATTTTAAGAAAGGAAAAAACTCTATTAAAATTCAAATACTCAAGTCACATTTGACTTTTCAATTACAAGAGATACAAGATAACAAACATCAGTATATCTTGAGTATTACAATACAGATTTTTTTCTTTCTTAAAATGTGTACACATTTTTGGGCACCATCTGTAAATTTTACCAATGAATTTGGAAGTATGATGGAATAGATCTGAGGATATGTGAATACTGTCATATTCACTTTGAAGCTATCCCAGAAAGTCCATTTCCAGGAATTTATGCTTCCCTTTCCAAAAATACCTAGCTGGGAAATAGAAGCAAAAGTGTTCATTTCAACATTGTTTGTAATAGGAAAATTAGAAATAGAATGGTAGGCTATTAATTGGAATACAATAAATTCACATCAACTATTGAAAATAAATGAGAAGATATACAATATATTTTGGAAAAAATCAATTTATCATGTGTATTAAAAACAATTTATGTGTATCAGAATCTGCAACAGTTGTTAGCAAACATAAGCTTATAACTTGGCCGTGCGTCAGTCTCTGGAGGGTGGGATTCTACTTTATACCTCTCTCATTTGCTTTTTTTTTTTTTTTATTAAATCATAGCTGCGTACATTGATATTGCTTTTAATGATAAGTGTATTTTATTTTCCTGATCAAAGTCACAGCTAAAAAAACACACACGTTCACGTCTTCCTGTGTTTTCTAGAAAATGAAATGATTTGTAGCAGGTCAGGATCTCATTTTATTTTCTCCTTAGGGAAAGGCGAGCATGGGAAGCCTTACCCCCTCACGGAAGAGGACCGGGACGATTCTGCTTACAGGGAAAACGGTTTCAATATTTTCGTCAGCAACAACATTGCCCTGGAGAGGTCGCTGCCCGACATCCGCCACACCAAGTGAGATTTGGCACCTGGGGTACCGCACGGGGGGCTTGATTTCTTTGTTCTCTTTTATTGCTTTTCACGTATATCACTGTTTAATATGTAACCAAATTTTATAATTTTGATTAAAAATTGTTAACAGTTTCTAATCTCAAATACATTTGCTCTAAATTGGAAAACCTTTAAAATTCCAAAGGAATAACTGTTGACTCTCTAAAACTGTTTTTCACCCTTACTTATCTCATGGCACATTATAATCTACAGTCAAACTTCCAAGGCACACTTAAATTATGTCCATCAAAAAAAAAAGAAAAAGAGCAAAAATAAAGAAGAACCTGCTTACTATGCTTTGAACTTCTTTTGAAAATAATTTAATGAATGATCTTTAACAATGTTTGCAGCACACCTAAGCTCCTCTCAGGGCACACCGGTTGGAAACCACTGCTCTAAAACTTAATTCAGGCAATGAAAGGACAGAAAGATTTAACCAGCTTAAGACCTGCTAATGAGATATTTCCATCTGGCCCAGTACTTTGTGACTGATGGTGGCCAAGAAATTGACAATTCTCACTGTGATCACCAGAAAAGATCCTCCCAACCAGGGCTGGACAGTTGAAAGACACTGGAGACTATTCTTTATTTTAAAGTCATTGAAATCTGAGGGTGTTTATTACTACATGACATCCTGACTGATATGGTTATAAAAGCAAATACAAAACAAAGTAAAAACAAAAACAAAAGAAGACAATAAATTTGTACTTTGGGTAAGCTAATGGTATGATCCAAGAATTGAAATATGCAAACACTCTTATCCAAATGTCTTACTCAATGATGCAATCCCAGGGTTTGAATTTTTTAAATGTAGGGTTCGACATTGTTTCTGTAAATAAATACATAGCAATAGGTAATGAAAAGAAATGTTTAGGCCAGGTGTGGTGGCTCATACCTGTAATCCTACCACTCTGGGAGGCCAAGGAGGGTAGATTATGTGAGCTCACAGGTTCAAGACCAGCCTGAGTCAGAGTGAGGCCCCATCTCTAAAAATAGCCAGGCATTGTTGTGGGTGCCAGTAGCTACTCCGAGTCTGAGAGAAGAGATTTGCTTGAGCACAGGAGCTTGAGGTTGCTGTGAGCTATGACACCATGGCACTATACCAAGGGCAACAAAGTGAGATTCTGAGAAAGGAAGGAAGGAAGGAAGGAAGGAAGGAAGGAAGGAAGGAAGGAAGGAAAAAAGAGAAGAGAGAGAAATGAAATGTTTACATGATGGTATGGAGCTCACAAAGGTCTTAAGAACCCCAAATTACAGTCACCTAAATACCTGCAGTGTACATTTTTTTATACTGTTTCGTATATACTGAAATATCTCTTAGACAAAAAAGGTCACTAATAATTCTGTTATTTATTTTGTATATTTGTAATTAAAATTTATTTTTTGTTCACTACATATGGGCAAAAAACCCCACTTATATTTACCGTATATACTCAAGTATAAGCCGAGTTTTTTCGGCACAAAATTTGTGCCGAGTTTGGGTTTTTCGGCACAAATTTTGTGCCCAGAAAAACTCGGCTTCTACTCGAGTATATACTGTATGTAAAATTAATGGAATGATAAATTAATATACCCTGAAAGGAATAAATTAAGCATGTTTTAAAGAAAACAATATTGTTAAACCAAGTTTCTTTATAAAAATCTCTCGACTTAGCAAATGCCAGTATAGGACATCAGAAAATGTTTGTTTATTCTGTTTTGGAAAAAATATAAAAGAGTATGAGAAATTTGCTATTGAAGTTTATTTTATTACTCTGAAAGGATTAGCAGAATGTTTACAGAACAATTTGGTTTCTTGTCAGCTTTTTAAATGCCTTCACAATTTGTCATTTCTCTCAACTATATTTCTACATAATTTAAACTATTTATTTTGTCTTCCTGGGGGATTTTAAAATAGGAATAATGAATTTCCCACCACTTTCATAAATTGTTACCCAACAAAGGATGTCTTCATCTCTGAGCCATTCCACAGTCTACGTTACTTTTATGCATGTGATTATCTGAACATAATATAGCAAATCAAAAGCGATAATTGCAGGCATTTTCACCCACATCCCTATAAACTTACTGCAAAAGATGTTTTAATTTGTCTTTATGTTTTTTTCTTGTATTTGGAGTTTTGCTGCATAATTATAAGCATAAACACGCAAATTGTATTTGACTTTATTTTACTTGTTTCTTCAACACAGTTCCATGTTAAATTGCTTTCACATTTAACAAACTTTTGTTCTCAACCCGACTTGACACTAAACCTAAGATACACAAGGGTAGGTTCTTAGTAGCGCCCTGGGTGTGCTCCACTGTCTCTGGTCATGCTGGGGAGCCGCCTTCTGGATCTCAACTTCTCAGATCCAACACCTGAGTTTGGTAGTGAATACAGTTTTCTTTGGAGTGGCTTACGTGTTAGAATGACTGACTATAACTCAGATTAAACGCTGTTACAGGAGGCTGCTTCTCCTTAGAGTAGAAGTCCCATCTGTACCATCTCTTTCTCTTCCTCCTCATCCTTCTCCCGCTCCCCCACCACTCCTTGTTTTTATTTTGGTGAGAGGTATTACAATCTCTAATCTTTCTGCCTCTGGTCTCTGCCATCTCCTGGCATTGTCTGCCCTGCTGCCAGACAAATATGCACGCCTGGTTCAGGCTTCCTCATGGTTAACAATATTTGAAGCATTTCATGTTGACTTCAGGCGAACATGGAGGTTCCTTAGAATCTATTTCAAGATCCTGCATTATCTGTTCCCACCCTTACAGACCCATCTATAAAGACATCCCTAATTCTTTCAGACAAAGTTAGTCCCACTTGGGGCTATCCGTGCCTGTGTGACATCTATTATGTCACTTGTCTCTTTTGAGTCTAATCATTTTATGTATCTGTCCACTGGTCTGTGCCCCCTTAAGGGAAGTGGCTAAAATTTATTTATTCATTTTGTTTCCTGTGTCTCTCTCACTTTCCTTTATGTGAGTCCCCACCTCCTTCCAGAGAGGATTTGACAGATAAAATATTAGCAATTTAAACAACAATGACTGCAATAATGATAGTATGTACAGATATAATGCTGCATAAACTGCTTTGCATATGTTACCTAATTTAATTCTCACTAACACATTATGAATTTGTTTTATTTTTTTGTGTTGTGGTCCCACATTATTCCACATAAAAAAAGACTATTCCTTCTGAAGTTAAACAGCTTGCCCACTGTCTCATAGGAAAGTGGCAAAGCAGTCATCTGAACTTAGACAATCTGATCAATAAAATGTGATTATTCAATACTTGAAAAAAATTACTTCTTGTCTCCTCACACTGTTTCATCAGTGAAAAAATCAACTTGAAATTTAGTTTTTATAGTTCCCATTAGGAATGTGATAATGTCTTGGGTTTGGACCTTCATGTAATCTTGTTATGGATTGTATCAGGTCACAGATGTTTCAGATTAAATCTTCATTTATTGCATTGAAAGGCTATGGTTGTTTTCCCCCATTACAGACTTAAATACGGCCTGACTGTTAAACCATCCACAGCCAAAATTGACTAATTCATCATAATTATTACAGAAGTTAAATTTTCAGAACTCTTCAAGAAACCCATCTAAACCATAATTGTGGTAAAAATTTTGATTCACATTGTTGACCCTGAGGTAGAGAAAATGTGCACCAACAGGACCCCAGAGTTGCATACTTAAGTCCCTGTTTAAAAAGAGGATGAAGGCTCAGCATCTGTAGCTCAAGCGGCTAAGGCACCAGCCACATACACCAGAGTTGGCCGGTTTGAATCCAGCCAGGCCTGCCAAACAACAATGACAACTACAACCAAAAAATAGCCGGGCGTTGTGGCAGGCGCCTGTAGTCCCAGCTACTTGGGAGGCTGAGGCAAGAGAATCACTTTAGCCCAAGAGTTGGAGGTTGCTTTGAGCTATGATGCCACAGCACTCTACCAAGGGGAACAACTTGAGATACTGTCTCAAAAAAATAAAAAATAAATAAAAAGGGGATGAAATAATTGTTTAAGAATGAATGTGAAAGAGAATTGGTAATGACTTCCATGAATGAGTGGGGTAACTATGGTTCAACCTCTGAATGGGAAGACACCGAACCAGCCATGCTGATAACATCATTAATAAACAGCAGTGTAACATATAATGTGGTTTGGCGTTTAACATGCCCTCCCCCCCATCACCTCCAGCTGTAAGCACAAGATGTACCTGGAAAGGCTGCCAAACACCAGCATCATCATCCCGTTCCATAACGAAGGCTGGACTTCACTGCTCAGAACCATACACAGCATCATTAACCGGACCCCCGAGAGCCTGATCGCAGAAATCATCCTCGTAGACGACTTCAGTGATAGAGGTAAGATTCTGTCTGTTATCATTAAGGGCTTTTCCAAAGAGACAGATGATGAGGGGTTCTTTCTGATTCCGTCGGTAAGATGATTATGAAGTTTTACCTATGTTGTGATTTTATAAAAGGTTGGCCAAATGCAAAAGAAAACATAATGGATTGTATCGGCACCATTGGGGCAACTGGGAGAAATTTGCATGACGTTTCTGTTGTAAATTAGACAGAGGTTGGCAGAATGCCTTATTCTACATTCAACTGTGGGATAAAGATATAACATCTGTTTCTATAAAGTATCTACTATTTAAAAGTATGATCTGTTCTCCTGGCTCTGCTGTGTTACCTCATAAATATTAGAAATTACAAGGGACACAAATGCATATTTTTACTTGGCAGTTTTAGCCTTTTTTTTCTTTTGTTCAAATAGATAAAAAATCTATTTTATCTATTGTAAGGGAAAAAAACACCCCAATCTGGTCTAACAGAGTATTAGAAAATTTGACATAGTTTTAATATTTTTATAACTCTTGTGAAGCTTAATTTGGCTTGTAAAAGAGGGCAATAAAGTTATGGAAAGTTTCCTGAGGAGGGCATCAGACATCATGTTTAATCGCAGTACGAGATGTGTTAAGACTTGAGGGGAAGTAGAGTTTCTCTTTCTTGCTTTGTGTGAGTGCAGAACAGCAAACCTTTTAAGTGATCATCTGCCATTCGGGAGCATGGTTTGTACCTTGTATTTCATTGCATTAAGGAACTTTGCTTATGTCTACTGTCTATTTGTAAGAAAGAATGACAGTAAAACAGTTCAATGGAATATTATTGTTATATCTCAAAAGAGAATACATCTTGAGATCATATGGGTTAATTGGGGTTTTACAATTTTACAAATTTATTTGCAATAAAAACATCATTTCTTCATGTATTCAAAAATTTCATAAAAGTCACAGGGCTTAGTACTTAGCATGTTAATTTTCAACTTCCTTTAACAGAGTTATAGTTTTTTTTACATGCTGATTTTTATGTACTGATTATAAATACAGACCTAGGAGTTGAGTAAAATCCATGCTTGTTAGAGCTGATATGACAGGAATGAGGGTGTTTAACACTATTTTGTTCAAATGCAAACCCCCAAACCTAGATACAATGCTAATTTTGTCTCTAGGTTTGATTTCAAAGAGGTTTTTGCTTTGCGTTGCTTAGGTGGCTACACATTCAGTGCTACTAAGAATAAGAACCAGTGGCTAAAACCAAAATTTTCAGCGTCTTTAAAAAGAAAATTTGAACAGCACCCTTGTTTATTTCGATTATAATTGAGGCTACTCACATCAAAGCAGCCATTATTACCTCAGGCTAAAATAGGCATCTGTTATTTTTAAAAACGTGTAAAAGGAAATAAAGATTCGAGGGTGCAAATCACCAGGCCAGTGGCCTTTGTGTTGACTGGCACCAAGGGTTATAAAGCAGCATGTCTTTGGATCGTTTCCTACAAAATTAACATTGTCTTTGTAAACCATTACACAAGAATTTTGACCTGGGGATAATATGGTAAGATACAGTTGGTAGCATAAAACTGTAGCTTGTAGCCTTATTTTTTTTCTGAATATTTCTCAGAGGTATATTTCAATGGAAAGTCTTTTATAAGGTTACAGATAATGACATCAACATTTTCCTAGCTTCAAATCACTGTGGTCTTTGGCACAGTAATGACCTTGGTGGCCTGTGTTTCTGTGTACAATATTACCTCAGAAGTAAGTAGACCATCAGTGTCAGTGGTTTTTATGAAGTGGAACAACAGAAAAGGATTATATGAGATGACAATGGTATTCTTTTAATTTATATCAATTTACGGGAAACAGGTGCAAGGTTGTCACATGCATAGATTGAATAGTGGTCAAGTGAGGGTGTTTAGGGTACCCACGGCTGGAATCAAACACTTGGTACCATGGAGCGTTTCCCACTGTGTGCCCACTCAGCCCTGCACGCTTCTGAGCCTCCTCACCTTGCCATTCATCTCTACACCCAGGGCCACTCTGTTCAGTCACACACTTATGCGTGAGAAGATGCGAAGTTTGACCTTCTGTCTCTGGCTCATTTCACATAATATAGTGATCTCCAGCTGCAGAAGATGTGGTGTCATTCTTTTTGTGGCTGAGTCGTATTCCACTGTGGGCATGCACCACGTTTTCTTTGTCCAGTCATCCCTTGATGGACACATGGGTTAATTTCATTCTTTTTGTGACTGCATTGTTTTCCACTGTGGGCATGCACCACGTTTTCTTTGTCCAGTCATCCGTGGATGGACACATGGGTTAATTCTGTACCTTTGCCATCATGAGTAGTGCTGTGACAAACACAAGGTCAGGAGTCTTCCAAGAAGTTGGAAAAGGTACTGTTTATCATCCTTTCTGCAATGCGTGTTCTTTTCAGCTTTGTTGAGAATCAACTGTCTGTAAATGTGTGGGCTTTCTTTCTGGATTCTCTGTTCTGTTCCATGGGCCTATGTGTCTGTCCTTATACCCACATCATGTTATTTTGGTTGCTATAACCCTGTGCTATAATTTGAAGGTGGGCAGCGTGACGCCCCAGCTTCCTCTTTTTGCTTAGGAGTGTTTTGCCTGTTTGGATGCTTTTTGGCTCCATATGAAGTTTAGAATTTTTTTTCTAACTCTACAAAAAATGACATTGATGTTTTGATAAAGACTGCATTGAATGTGCAGATCTCTTCAGGTAGTGTGGATGTTTTTATGATACTAATTCTTCTGATTCATGAACATGGGATATTTTTCTATCTGAGTGTGTCATCTATAATTTCTTTCATTGGTGTTTTGTAGTTTTTCTGTAGAGATCGTTCGCATCCTAGTTTAAGTATATTGGTAGCTATTTTATTGTTTAGTGTAGCTATTGTAAATGGAATTGTGTTCTTGATTTCAATCTCAGCTGGATCATTATTGGCATATAGAAACACTACTGATTTTTGTACCTTGATTTTGTATGCAGCAATGTGATGAAATTTATTAAATACCATACAAGAGGGTTTTGTGTGTGTGTGTGTGTGTGTGTGTGTGTGTGAAGTTTTTAGATTTTCCCAGATATAAGATCATGTTATCAGGAAACAGTGATAATTTGTTTTGTGTTTTTTAGATTTAAATGTTTATTTAAGGGACACAAATACAAATATTATATACATGAATATTTTGAATTTATCTATTTGGTGATTTTTCTATGCAAAGTATGATTTAATTTTGATGTCTCTTATGTGTCTTGGGGTACTTGGTTTCATTTTTTTCCCCAATTAGGATACTTTTTATTTCTTTTTCATTTGCCTGATTGCTCTGTTTAGGACTTCCAGTTCTGTGTTGTGTAGGAGTGATGAAAGTGGGTCTCCTTGTCTTGTTCCAGTTCTTAGAGGAAATGCTTTAAGCTTTCCACATTCAGTGTGGTATTTGCTGTTGGTTTGTTGAAGACGGCCTTTATCATTTAGAGATATGTTTCTTCTATGCCTAATTTCCATGCCCTACTGGACATTTTTAAGAATAATAATTACTTTAATATTCACCTAAAGTTTTGATGTGGATATTCTATTTCTACAAACCATCAAGTTTGAAAGTATTATTTTACCAACAGATGCAAAACAGTAAATTTTAAAATAAATGATAAAAAATACTTCTGTAACCTTTCATAAGACATGATAATTGTAAAGTCATATGAAATTTTTAAAAACTATCTTTCAAATCTCATCTAGAAGGATGAGTTGGTTTATCTTAGGGCCTCAGCAAACCTATCATTCCTGCTTTCTGAAAAATGGGAAATGTAAAAATAATTAATATCACGAACACAGACAATAATCTCAACATCAATTATTAACTGCATGGTATTGGGTAAATTATTAGCTTCACCTAGTCTCAGACTTTCTATCAAAACAAGGAGAATGATTGTGTCTCTTCATAGAGAGGCTATGAGGAAGAATGTCCATGGATCATTGAATGAATCTTGTGCTATAGAGGAGAGAATTCTTCCCAGACATTGATTGCCATCACTAAATACTCCACTACCCTGTAATATAAATAGAATCCATACTTTTGTGAGGAGATTCTCTGGGTTTAATCAAGTATAATCTACAAGAATCTATCTATCTATCTATCATCTATCTCCGGAAACAGAAGTCACTTAGAGCACATACGAAGACTAATCATGGTAACTTAATAACATTAGGAAAATTAGGACTGTTTTAACATTAAAAACACCTCCAGTATGACCAATAAACTACTACAAACATTGAAATAAAACAATATTTGGATCATTTCTTTATTTTTTTATTAAATCATAGCTGTGTGCATTAATGCAATTATGGGGTATAGTGTGCTGGTCTTATATACAATCTGAAATATTTTCATCAAGCTGGTTAACATAGTTAACATTTTGTTAGTTATTGTGTTAAGACATTTATACTCTACACTTAGTAAATTTAACATTTACCCTTGTGAAATGCACCATAGTTGTATTCCCACCAATTACACTCCCTCCATCCATCCTCCCCCTCTCCTCCCCTCCCTCTCTTCTTTCCCCTTCTTGGGCTATAGTTAGGTTATAGCCTTCATATGAAAGCTATAAATTGCTTTCATAGTAGGGCTGAGTACATTAGATACTTTTTATTCCATTCTTGAGATACTTTGCTAAGAAGAATATGTTCTAGCTCCATCCATGTAAACATGAGAGAGGTAAGGTCTCCATCTTTTTTTGGCTCCATAGTATTTCATGGTGTACATATACCACAGTTTATTGATCCATTTAAGGGTCGATGGGCATTTAGGCTTCTTCCATGACTTAGCAATTATGAATTGGGCTATAATACACAATCTGCATCATTAACAAGCTGCCTAGCTGCCTCTGATATTGGTGCCCCTCCAAACACCCTCTGCCTGGGGTTCTACTAAGATTCAGACACTG
>CAUYPK010013753.1:0-14536 GCA_963574355.1 Loris lydekkerianus | reverse complement strand
TGCCTCTTTTACTATCTGAGTTATCTCAAGAACTTTGTCTTCTACCTCTGAAATTCTTTCTTCTGCATGGTCTAACCTGTTGCTGATACTTTCCATTGCATCTTTAAGTTTCCTAATTGACTGCTTCAGTTCCTTCAGCTCTGCTATATCCTTTCTATACTCTTCATATTGTTCATCTCTTATTTGATCATGCTTTTGGATTTCCTTTTGCTTATTTTCCACTTTATTAGCAGTTTCCTTCATTGTTTCCATCATTTCCTTTATTGTTTTTATCATGTGTATTCTAAATTCCCTTTCTGTCATTCCTAACATTTCTTCATAGGTGGAATCCTCTGCAGTAGCTACCTCATGGTCCCTTGGAGGGGTTGTTTTGGACTGGTTCTTCATGTTGCCTGGAGTTTTCTGCTGATTCTTCCTCATGAGTAATTTCTTTTATCTGTTTCCTTGCCCTGATTTTCCTTCCACTTTCTCTTGCTCTTTAAGTTCCTGTGCCTGTGAATGTAGGATGAAAACTTCAGCACCCTCTCAGGGTAAAGTGTCTGTGTCTTTACACAACCCTTCCACTCCTGGACTGAGTGATTCTTGAAGTGTTTCTAACAGGTTGCAATAAAGTTCAATTTTCCCAGCTCTTTATGAGCCACGGTGGACTTTCCCTGTGCTCTGTGCAGTCTCCCTTCCGCCAAGCCAACAGCATTCTATTCACTCCATCCCAGACTTGCAGTACAAATCTGATGCAATGAACAATCTCAGATTTTCTTGGTCTGAGTATTTTTCTCACCCTATTCCTGAATAATATTTTTATTACTTATAGAACTCTGTTTACCATTTTTAAAAGTGCTTTAGAAATTTCTTTCCATTTTCTTCTGATTTTCATGCTTTTTATATGAGTTATCTGCTGTCATTTTTATCTTTATTCACCACTTTTTCCTTCAAAGGTACTTTAAGAAATTTGTCTTTAGTACTAAGTCTAAGCCATTTGAGTATGATGAGTTCTTTGGTTGTTTTTTAAATTTCTTTTCCCTTGGATTTATCAAGATTCTTGGATCTGTGAATTATAGTTGTCATTAAATTTGGAAGAAAAAGTGATCATTATTTCTTTATGTATTTTTCTATTCCTCACCCCTTTTCTGGAACTCCATTTACACATTAGATTGTTTAATATTGTCTCACAGCTCACAGAGCATTGGTATTTTTCAGTTTTTTTCCTCCATGTTTCATTTTTTCATCTTGGATTTTTTTTTCTTCCTCTCTCTCTCTCTCTCTCTCTCTCTCTTTCTTGCCCATCAAGTTTGCTAATCTTGTCTAGTCTGCTGTTAATCTCATCCAATATATATTTTATTTTGGTTATTTTGTTTTTCATCTTTAGAAGTTGTGTCTTCTTGTCCACTTGTGTCTTCATATATCTTTTACTTAACTTTTGTCATGTTGATATATTTATATAATTTGTAATAGTACACAAATGTTATACTCTGGGTTATTTCTGGACCTATTTCTATGAATTTATTTCTACCTGAGACAGAAGGTAAACTTTCCTGCTTTCTTACATGCTTGTAAATTTTGATCAGAAGTTTGATATTATAATTTTTACATTGTTGGGTGATAGGTTGCAACATGTTCTTTAAAAAGTGTTGGATTTTATTTGGGTATGTAGTTCAGTAACTCATGGATAGGTTTTATCTTTTTAAGGCTTGCTTTTAAGCTTTATTAAGGCAGCTTTAGGGCAACTATTATGAAATTAATTTAGTCCAATGATTAAGGCATAATCCTTCTTTGACCTCTAACCAATGACCCATATATTACACTTTGGTTGGTGGGTGTCACAAATAATTCTCAGACCTATGTGAACTCTAGAATTGCTCAACCAATTGCTTTTTGGTGGCTCTTGTCTGATCTCCGGAGTTTTCTTCTCATCTGAGCATTAATATGTATTCAACTAGGAACTCCTCTTCAGACATTCAGAGCTCTCTTTCTTTATGTGTATCTTCCTCCTCTCTAATTTTCTGTTCTGCAAATTCTAGCTACCTTGGTCTTTCTGTACTTCAATCTCTGTGTCCTCAATTTATTGAGAAAATAGGTCTCTGTTTTTGGTTCCTCTCCCTGAATTGTGGACTCCGTCTCTAGACAATAAGCTGTGGCATTGTGGGGTTCACTTCTTTAAACCCTCATTGCCCTGAGATTCCTGTTGTACAATGTATAAAACATTGATGTATTTTTTTCTTATTTGTTATGGCTGAAGAAAAATTGCTATCACTGTTTTCCCTTCAAGGTAGAAGAAAAATATACTGTACCCTTATGTCTATGAATAAATAAGGCTCTTTTTGCTTGAGGAATTAAAACCTGGGAAACAAGTTTTCATTTACATAAGAGAAATTCACACTTTTTCTAAGCAATTCTTTGTAGAAGGCAATTTGGGATAAGCTATATTTTATTTGGCTTATGTTAATGTACAGTTGATTGATTGAGTGTGTGGAGATTTTAGATTTAGTTGCCACTACAGTGATAGATAGGATTGCCTTGTTGGTGAAAGGTAGATGGGGGTTGATGGGAAGGAACCTTGTATTGAGGCTGTTGAGTGATATATGAGGGAGGGAAGAGAGCTCAGCATCTGAATGCATTAACTACAGTACTCAGCCTTATTATTGATCCAGACTTACCTCATTTTTTTTTTAACTTTACACTTTCTCTTCTTTTCCCATCAAAGCTCATAATCCCCATTCCTTTTTCCCATTCTTATTTAGCAGAAATAAGTTCTGCTTGTTGTCTGAGCCTTTCATTGCTTGATAAAAGACCTTTTGGTCTTTAGATTTGGGTTGATAAGCTTGCAATCTTTAGATACAAAAATGTATAATAATTGAAGTAATGCAGTTGATTGAAAGAGCCCTGAAATTAATCATATTATCAAGATTCATTCACTAAAGAAACAATTATTGAGCATCCATGCTGCCTCTGTTTATATTCTAGGTGCTGTGATATAGCAGAGAATCAGATAGACAATGTGTCCACTATCATGGAGCCTATGTTCTAGTGTAGGGTGAAAGACACTAAAGAAGCAAGCAAATGAATACATAAGGTAGTATCATCTCAGATCATTGCTATGAAGGAAATAATGGTAGGGTAGACAATGACTGTCATATTAGTGACTAATTTAGATTGAGTAGTCTGAGAATAATAAAAGTAGTATAAGAGATACTGTGAATAATCATGACTCATAAAGTAATTAAAATGAAAATTTGTTTTTTGTTATTGCTATTTTTAAAAAATTGTATTTTATGAAAGTAATCTTGTATTTTATGAAAGTAATCTTTCCTTGATTCTGTATACTTGGGCAGGTTGAACGACTTTTTCATATTCTCTTAGATAATGCCACAAATGTAATCTTAATTCTGTAATTAGAATATTTACTCCTAGATATTAATCTGGCCTTAAATATACATTCAAACCCACCTTCAAATGTTTGTCTTTTATGCATATTAGGGCATCTGGGAAGTTGCATAGTGGTGGTAGTAGCCAGCTTTTTTTTTTTTTTTCTTTTTAAAGAGAAATAAGAATAAAGATAAATAAAAATGTATTTTCTTCACCATACATGGCTATTGTTTTGTTCTCAGCCTGGATCAAAGTAGCTAAGAGTGAAGTCAGCAGAGGATATAAAGATATAGGGAAGGTCTTGTTAGATAGACTTCTTGGCCTTTTTTTGTTTCTGGTAGATGATTAAAGCCCACCATATTTATAGTGAAATATTATTCATCCTTAAATAAGGAAGAAAATCTTGTCATATTGACAACATGGATGAATCTGGAGAACATTATTCTAAGCGAAATGAATGAGTCATACAAAGACAAATCTGCATGATTACACTTACATGTGGTTTCTACAATAGTAAACTTCATAGAATCAAAGAGGAGAAAGATGATTTTAGGGGCCAGGAGGGGATGGAGAGTTACTAACCAATGAGTTTCAGTTAGGTAAGATAAATAAGCTCTATAGATACAACATTTTATGGGCAGTCAACAGTGACATACACTTAAAAATTTATTAAAATGGTGGTTAGATCTCATGTCACGTGCTCTTACTGCAATAACATATATTGGTAACCATCTCTTGGGTGCTGTTTTAGCCCTTCACTTCAGTGGTTTCTTGCTGGATTCTTTTCATGCCAGATCTCAGTGATACATATTTATCTTTGCCTGAACAACTCTGCCATTCATATAGTAACTGTCTCCTGTAAAACCTTACAGTCCATGAGCAATTTTTGCCCAGTAAACTCTGAGAAAGGGAGGTAAAGCTAACTGAGTAGCTCAGTTCTGGCTCTGTCCCTGAAGGGCTCGGTGCTTTTAGCCTTATCTAAAGCATAGGAATCATATCTGTCCACTATGCACCTATCTAAGGGTTGCATACGAAGATCTCCCAGTAGACCTAGGCTGACTGTGAAGAGGTACCTTTCCTCTACATTCCTCAGTTGGGAGGGATGGGGTTCACAGGACATCTTTCTCCAACGAGAATCACCTCACAAACCCTCTTTCCCCCAATATCTTCTATTGACTATTTTACATGGTCAGTTATAAAATTATTTCTCAAGTCTACTTAAAATATTGGTGTTTTGTTCTAATATCTCACTTAGAATTTCATATCTTCTTCATCCTTTGTCTCATTAAAAGCTCTAATCATCATCCTATTACAAGAGTCAGTGTTTATATAAGTGCTCATAATGACTCAGTCACTGTTCTGCGTACTCGACACACAGTTACTTGTGTAATTCTTAGTACTATTATTGCTATTAATTACTTTTAATGCTCTCATTTTGTAGACGAATGAAGTGAGGCTCAGAGTGGTTAAATGACTTGTCCAAGAATGCTCAACTAGTAATTGGAAAAAGTAGAATTTAAACCCAGGAGGCTGGCTCTTAGCTCACAGCATACAGTCTTTCTCCTGTGTATGACATGGGAGTGCAAACATGTAGGGGCAGAATGTTTCGGGTAATAAACTATATACCTAGACTTATTTCCCCCCTGCAGTTCTGTAGTCAATCACTTTCTTCCTTCTGTCTTCACGGTACTTAATCCTCTCTCACAATGAGCTAAGTCTCAGCTAATACTTTTGGTTTTCCTGGTGTAGCCATTCAACTGCTGTCACTTGTCATCTGGGACAAGTGTCTTTATAAAAAGCCTGAGACAAACTTTGGGTGAAAAGAATCAATCTCTAGATGACTGATTGCAGCTTTAGGAAGGAAAAGAAATCAACAAATTTAGGTTTGTTAAACTTGAGCAATTCATTATGAAGTAGTTGTGTGTATTTCAAATTTGCTTTGGTTTTTATACTTGATCTAACTTATAATTGTATTTTGAAATTTAAAAAGTTTATTTATTTATTTATTTTTGTTTAAAAAAGGAAGCAAGGAGCCCAAGTCCTGGGTATAATATCTGAAATAAACCTAATTATTCATCACTGGTTCTCAAATGGGAACCAATATTACCCCTAGGGGACATTCAGGAAAGGTCAAGGCCCTTTAGAATATCATTGTGCCTGGGAGAAATACTAGCATTCAGTTGGTGGGGACAGGGATGCTGAATGTCCTGAACTGTATAGTCCCACACAATAAAAAATTGTCCTACCACATTGTCCCTATGGAGAACTATCATCACAGAAGCAGCTGAAGACAAAATGCTAAGGTGGGCTTTTTCACATGCACAGAGCTAGTTCTTTATTTCCTTTCTTTATCAGTAATAAAACAGCACTCTTCCAGCTGTTTGGAAACAATTAATATCTTGGTAGCTGTATTAAATAAATAAGATGTTCTTCAGAATAATTTTTCCTTTCCATGTCAATTGGAAGTGAATGATGCAAGTTCATATACAATAATGGTTTAGTCCAAAGAGATACCACTCAGGGTACAGGCAAAGTGTACTGTTCTTAATTCTATGTGTCTGGTACTGCAGTCTATCTGACCGTGCAGCTGGGGCCTCCCTCTGATGTTACCGCAGGGTGGAGAGTCGAGCACAAGAGGTGTTCTTAGGGGTTTTGGTCCAGAATCATCCCATTTGCCCTTAGGGACACATCATTTCTGTTAAGCAAGGAAGAACAAGCTCCTATTTTAAATGTGTTCTGTCTCAGGTGAGTGAATAGTTAAGTTTCTTGACAGGGGTTTGTAGGGATAAAAAGCTTATTTTTCTGCCTGTCTCTGATATCAAATGATGTTCTAGAAAAAAAAATATTAGTTTGAGACTTAAGGTTTGCTTATCACCCAATCTCATATATATTGGCAGCAACTTAATAACTTTATATTTAATCTGTCTTACTAATATTCTTCCCTTCTGTCTTTCAAAATGGGCCTGGAACTTTATGTAACAGATAATAGCTTGTCACCTTTGATTTCCACTTAATCTTAGGAAAAAGCTTTCTGATAATGTCTGAAGGGCAGTAAACATAACTTTAGTCAACACTTTATCACAGAAACTCATTATAAGCTAATGTTTACCTATTTTCATAAACTTTAAAGAACAGCATCTTCTCACCTCCACAGTGCCAAATACACATCTTCTTCTGTCCAGACTCTATACATCTCAGAACACTTTTATTTTCTCTGTGCCTATTTCTTATAATGCTAAGTAATTATTGTATAGAACTTTTAGTTTCACATGTAAATCATCTTCCTTTAGATCTGATGAATTGTAATTATCTCCTAAAACTTCCCCATGGCTTGAGTTACTTAAAGAGATCAATAAAAGATAATCTGAATTCTCTACCTAATTGACAGGGCCTCATTTCTCTTAGAGATGAGCCAACTTGACATTGTACTTAAGTCCTATGTGACATGCATGAGATAGAAGCAAATAGTTTAATATATTATAATATATTGTTCTGTTCTCAAAGCCATCTTATTATTGTTTTATATAATAAAAAATAGAACAGAGGATTGGTGATGAAGAGATAGATGATGAAATATTGGGCTCATGCACATATTGCTCTGCCCATGTAGCTTTTGAAGTGGTGTCAGAAAGGGAGTGAGCATTGACTTGAGCCATTTGGGAAGCTAAATGGAGTGGTCAGTGAGTAAATTAGGCTAGGAAGAGAACCAACCCTAAAGGTGGCCCTGTTGTCAAAAGGAAACAGGAGTTCAGGCAGGCTGAGGCAATCACTGCCTCTAAGAGGACTAATCCTATGAGGCAGGACATAATACTAAGGGGATCCCCCAAATGGTGCTAACCCTAACTTTGACTTACTTCTGTCTGTGGAGGTAGGGGTGAGCAGGATTATTTTTTCAGGAAAGAATGTCCAAGAGGGTCAGAGGAGGGTATAGGTGCTTTCCGTTACTTGTGGTTTAGGTTCTGGGACAGGAATGTTAGGTAGGGAGTTAATGTGAAGACTAACTTTTTAGATGCAAATCAACGAAGCACATGGGAAAAAAACTGTGCCCAATTCAGGGCTACATAGGGACAAGGGTGTTCCATGTATGGTTGTCAAAGAAGAATCAAGACTCCAAGCCCTACCTACTTGATGTCAAAGTTTATAAAACATTTTTTATTCATGTTTTCTTTCTGATTTGAAAACATAACATGAAATTTTTAAAGGCAACTAAGAGGTTATAACAGAATGTAAGAAGAAGCCCAAACCATCCATGACCTTACGCCAACTAATAGATGCTTCTGACAACTTATTACATTGCCTGTCAATTTGTTTGTCGATCAGTCACGTGACTGACCTTTACCATTTGTCCTCGGAGGACTTCAAAAACTATTTAATTTCCTCATGTCTTTTTATACTCTTGAAAGGAAGATTCAAAGTGTTTGCTAATATTTCATTATAGTGCAACAAATTGGTTTACTCTTCAATGTTACACACTTGTTCAGTTAATGTTTATTGAAGAATTGCTTTGTACCAGGCACTATTTGGGTGCTGGGGGTATTTCAGTGACCAAGGAAAAGTTCCTGCCTTCATGGAGCTCATGGTCTAGTTACTTTACATTCTGCTTGTTTCTATTTTATTTTTTTGCTGTTATAAATAACACTGAACACAAATAGTCATATATCAATCTTTAAGTAGTAATTATTTTAATAATATTTTCAACTTTTATCTAACTTTTATTAATACTTAAAAATGCAAAAATTTTAAATGAATAGCTTTAAATAAACATATACTTATATACAAAAAGCATATTGTATGCTCACTTGCCTCATGGTGCATGGGTGAATCAGACAGGTAACCTCTAGGTGACTTCAGGTGTTGATGGGGAGCACAGAAGGGGGACTTTTGGTTCAGACTCTGTGTGTAAATGGTGTGGGTGTGGTGTGAGTGTGTTATGTGCATGTTAGAAAAGAGCCTAGAAGAACTGACCTGCTGAAGCTTAAAGGGTTTTAGAGAGTGAGAATGAGACAGAGACCCTTGGTTTATTCTGTGTGTCTTTAGCATGCATGTTGGAAGGCAGGATCACATTCACTACACTGGTCTTTCCACATCCTCAAAGAATTGTTTTCTTTCTCTCTATCAGGGAGTGGGTCCTAGTGTTTCATTTTTGTTTGTACAGTTGAGGCAGATGACATCAGCATCACCCTGCAGAGATCATCACTCTTAGTTTATCATTCATTAATATGTACCTTTCCCCATGGCCTGGCCTGCTGGCTGCAGTGACTAGATACCAGGGCTCCTTGCTTTTCACAGAGGACGACATGGTGCTTCCCTGTTCTTCATAACCTGCCCTATTGTTCCCCATTTCAGGTCAACAGTTGTGGGCTGGTGATAAATCTCATTGTGACCCAAGGTCACATCTCCTGGTACCTGGTTTTTGCTTCCAGCTCTTTCAGATCATCCATCAGCAGATGAGTGATTATCAAAGTCTTCCTATTTTCTCTCTCTTAATGTGCACAGACATAGCATGCTGCCTTCAGTAATGTCTCTCGTGCAGAGATTCTTGTAAGGGGTGGGAAAGTATTCTCAAAGGGGGAAGCGTCTGGGGTAGGAAGTGGTCCTAGGAGATGAAGAAACGTCCTTCTGGCTCCCCGCTGCTGGTTTATACACACACTGGGAACCTGTGTTCTATGTCACTCAATTCCTTCACACTGGACTGAACAGTTTTTAAACACTTAAAACCAGAAATACTTGTTTTGCTTAAATTCAACCAACATTCAAGGTACTACCAGGTAATGATTGGCTAAAAGGACATTGAGTCTTACCTAAGGAAACTTCTAATTTGGTGGTAGCTACTTAGTTATACTACTTGGCAAAATATTTGAATCATTCTAGCTAACCGTGGGGGTGAGGAATTATGTTATCTCTAGGCAAATCTATACAGCAGAGGAGATGTGGCATTACTGTCTGGGGCAGGGTGGGTCCCCATGTTGTTTGGGCTCTTGTGGGTGGTGAATCATAGAAGCCCAGACCAGGAAGAGGAAGATGTCCCTGCAGGGTCCTAGAGGTCAGGGGGCCTGGAATCGGGGAGCAGGTAAGATTTTATGACACAAAAGACAAAGATCTATGTAACAAAAGTTTCCTTGGGTGGTTTCTAGAGGTCATTAAGAGGGTCAGGAATATAACAGAGTCTGATGGGGAGACCCAGAGGAGAAGCTGTGTAATGACACAGACAGGAAGTTTTGATGTGATGTCAATGTTCTGATAGAGGGGTGTCTGACTTGCTTCAACTTTTCCACCAAGAAACAGACAACTTAGGCAAAATAGTGGTGTGACTACACCTCATTGGTAAGGGCGAGTAAGACAGCAGAGACTGGCAGTGACGCCTAGACCCTGCACTCCACTGCATAGCACAGAGAATAGGCGGCCCAGCCCTAAGTGCTTAGGTCAGGAGTAGCCTGAGAAAAATGGCCTTGGGGCACCACACTGTTCTGTTAGGAGAAGCAGCAAATCTACCTCCTGTCATAGCCCACTGTGATAAATCTATGTAGAAGTCTTCAAGGGGAGACTCAGTGTCATCAAACCTCTATACAATTACTTTAAAGTATTGGCTAGAGCTTTACCACAAATGACACCTGCCTTGGATTTATAGGCTTTTGAGAACTGAGCTAATGGATATTGAACATTGGAAAAGAACCTTGTCTTGATGAAGATGTGCTGATGCTGGGTGTTTTATCCCGAAGCTTAACAGAACCTTTGTTTTCCTCTGAATCTTGTAAGTGTTAATAATTCATTTGTTTTGTCTTTCTTTTCCTCTTTCAATGAGACGTGCATGTAGCCTTGATGAGGGACATGCATGCCCTGGCCTCTTTGGCTTGTTGGGGAAGGAGAGTCCAGTAATTTGACAAGCACAAGGGAGGTACAGAGAGGGCCAGTGGAGAGTGAACTCTTACACTTGCTGATCCCAGGCAAATGGGTATCCGAGAAGAGGGGAGGCAAGGGCTGGCTAAACCAACTAATGTATTTTGAAGAGAAAATGTTAATGGATTGTATGACGATAATTATGGGCATGTCATCTGAGACCCTTTTCACTTAGAGCAACAAATAGAGTTGTCTCTGAAATATTTTTTCCTGATGAAAAAAGCAAGGAAATTCCATAAGCAGATTTCAGACAGTTGGATATGCTGGATGTCATTTCAATGTGGTCAACTATCCTAGTCCTTCAATAATTTATGATAAGAAACAGTGTTCTAGAGAGAGTCCCATATGCAGGTTAAACATGTACTATAAATGCTTTTCCCCTTTGTATGTGGAGATTGTAGGAAAGCGATGGAACTACACTTAGCCACTCCTTCTTTGCATTGTGACTGTGTCAGATTTTAAGTATACAACCTCAGGTCAAACCATTTAAAACATACAGGGTGCAATTAATTAACCAATGTTCTGCTAATGTGAAGTTTTTCTCTTCTGCCTCTGAATACATAAGAAGAGAAAAATGAAAGGAAAAACATCCTTAAACCAACCATTTTATTCTTGGGACCAACTGTATTTCTCCTGCTGAATTAACAAAACTTTATATTTCAAAGATGTGTTCCAACCACAGTGTACTGCTTGGGCATCCTTGGCAGAGCCATCTACCTGCAAGGCTAGTTCACAGATGTCTCTCTCTGTGGGGATAGTTCAGAAGCATGGAGTGTAGCTGGAGCTAAGCTGGGGGCTATTACCACACTAGGAGCCCAAGTGAACACTGGGAAAAAAGACTCAGAACATGAGGAATGAAGTGGATAAGACATTACTAGCTTGATGAACAAGTATGTTTCATGAGTATTTTAGAATAATAGCACTTGAAAAGAGAGAAATTCTGGGGGATAAAGAAAAGAATAGAGGGAGAGAGAGCTCTGGGGTTCCATCTTTAACTAGGTGTTCCATACACTCGTGGTCTATAAGCTCTTTCTGATGATTTGAAAAATCTTAGTGGAATTATACATTTATTCCCAACAGCGTTCCACAGACTAATTAAAATGTCAAATGTCTTTGCTTTGGGTTGGACTTATATAACTCCACTGTTGTAATGTATTTATCTCGATTTATCCAGAGTTCTGATCATCAGCAGCTGTATTTGTTTGATTAGTGAAAAGGGAAAATGAATTATTTCTTAATATGTACATTATTGTAGACAAAACCTTTCAAATTGTGAGGTCTATGAGAGGAGATAATGATAAGTGAAATAGTTGATTTTTGCTCTCCTAGAGTAGAGAGACCCTATCTGGCAGATCTGTTGAGTTTCTGCTGTATCATGGGGCCTTGGGAATGCTCAGTGAATAGAAATTTAATTTTTATTCTAGTTATAAGACAAATATATCTTAGGCTTTCTCAATAGAGATATATCTGAGATGAACAAATAGAAGAAAGGTCAGCTTTGTAGTGGGTCTAAGGTAAGTGATATTTGCCACCCCTCAATAAAATTAATTTTACAAGAGAAAAATTTTTAAAAGGTTCAGAGGCATACTTCTTACAATTGGAAATACCAGACGAATGATGAGATAATGGTCCTTACCTTTAAAGAACACATGCACTGGGAAATAGGTCCTCCTGAGCCCCAGTCAGATTGTTGGTCAGCTTCCTGTCTTTAGGAGAGGAAGTGTCCTTTTTGCCTTCTTATTTCAGACAGAATTTAGTAGTAGAAAATACAGTAAGAATTCGGGGAAAGCCTTTTGGTCCCTCAAACCAAAAAGCTTTCAATGTATATTTTTGCATAATACAATTTAAAAAATATAAGTGCCTAGAAGCAGTTACTCAGGATATTCATTCCATACTAAAGTAAAGTTACTTTTGTTTAAAGTTTAAAATAATTGATATTATTTCTTTCTGCATCTGATTACAGAGAGGATAGGCAAAGCGTTCATTGGATGCTCCAAAGGGCTTAAGAAGACGGGAACAGAAGTTAAAAAAGAGAAAAGCCCTAACCCTTATGGCTTCACTATGTGCCCCAGAAGGGATTATTTCACTATTTGAAGGCGGTGAAGGTTGTGGAAAAGGAGGCTTCACCTTGGTAGGTGAGAGTGAGTGCAGCTTAGAAAGACTCCCACAAAACCTCTGCTTTAAGCTTTTTATTTATCTTAGTGAAAAGTCGAACAACAAACAACTTCCTTTCCCCACATTCCCATCTCTCTTGTAAACAACTTTGGCTTCCAATTTGGAGAGCATCTTGGCTGCATTCCTGTGGCCATAGTTGACTCAGCAGTCTCCGGGACTCCTCAGAAGTTCAGATCTCTTGGGAGAGTTCTTTGCACGACACAGCCATAGATCACTTCATTACCAAACTCTGCACCTTTAGAGCCTGGCTTCCCTAATGATTTCTAGCTGTTTCTATTTCTTTAAAAGGGCTGAGCTCAGGTAATTTTTTTCTTTATTCAGAACTATTTGAATATTACAGAGGGATCCTTAAAAATAGTTATAAGGTATTTTATTCATCAGGGACAGTTCATCATCCTTAGATAAGGGAAAGCTGTTTCCTCTGAGATAATTCTGATAGCCTGTAAGTGCATGGTGGAGAAGAAGGCAAGTGTGATTTTCTCCATCACAGCAGGTTATTGGACACAAAGCCATTCATTTACAAGGGAAAAACATAGATTAAGCCTCGAGCAAATACATCAGTCAAATAAGATGCTTCTTGGGGAAAAAAGATTTAATGAGAACTATGTGTATAAGAAGCAGAGCGGGGAAGACATAAGAAAACATTTCTCTTTTTTCTTTTTTTTAGCCTCAGGTGAAAGATTGAGAAAAAACAGACTTTCAGATTGTATAAAAACTCTACTCTTCATTTTTTTCACCCCTCTCCTCCAGAAAGCCAGATTTTGAGAAAAACTTTAATTAAGATTGTTCTGAAAAAAATCTGAGTTTCTTTATTTCATTTTCTTTTGGTGGCCCTTTGGGGAGCACAGTTATTGAATATCCTGTATTCCTTTTGGTGTCCAACTACCCCTAAAAGACATTTTACACATCCATTCAGAGTCTCCTCTAACTGAAGGCTGTTCATATTTTTTCAGGGATCTCACCCTCTGTGCTACAGTCACAATGCCCAATACTTTCCACTTCATGCAGTTTGATCTTCACATCTCAAGGTCACAACTGTCAATCAGCAGTTCAATATTTTTAGCCTTAATTTTTTAAATTCTGTACTCAGTTCAGTTTTGCTTCTTAAGAAACAGTACCAAAAATGTGAGGTTTATTACAAAGACCCCAGATCAAAAACAAGAAGCTGTTTTAGCACCTCACATTTCTGCACCTGTAACGTCTTCAGCCTGGTTTTGGAATCAGTATCTCCAAGTGCTATTACTATTAGAATGTAAATAGTCTGAGGGTGAGATTTAAAAACTTGTCCCCCCATTTTTTTTTTAATTAAAAAATAGCCGTGTACATTAATGTGATCATGGGGCACCATACACTAGTTTCATAGACCGTTTGACACATTTTCATCACACTGGTTAACATAGCCTTCCTGGCATTTTCTTAGTTATTGTGCTAAGACATTCACATTCCACATTTACTAAGTTTCACATACACCCTTGTAAGATGCACTGCGGGTGTAATCCCACCAATCCCCCTCCTTCTGCCCACCTCCCCTCCCTCTGCCCACCTCCCCTCCCTTTCCCACTTCTCCCTATTCTTAGGTTATAACTGGGTTATAGCTTTCATGTGAAAGCCCTAAATTAGTTTCATAGTAGGGCTGAGTACATTGGATACTTTTTCTTCCATTCTTGAGTTACTTTACTAAGAAGAATATGTTCCAGCTCCATCCATGTAAACATGAAAGTGGTAAAGTCTCCATCTTTGTTTAAGGCTGCATAATATTCCATGGTGTACATATACCACAATTTATTTATTTATTTTTTTTAATAGAGACAGAGTCTCACTTTATGGCCCTTTGGTAGAGTGCCATGGTGTCACAGCTCACAGCAACCTCCAGCTCTTGGGCTTAGGCGATTCTCTTGCCTTGGCCTCCCGAGTAGCTGGGACTACAGCCTGGCTATTTTTTTGTTGCAGTTTGGCCGGAGCTGGGTTTGAACCTGCCACCCTCGGCATATGGGGCTGGCGCCCTACTCACTGAGCCACTGGCGCTGCCCCCAGCAATTTTTTTATCTGGTAAAAATTACCTAAACTAACAAAACCTAACTGCAAAATATTTATTTATCCT
>CAUYPK010013752.1:0-25238 GCA_963574355.1 Loris lydekkerianus | reverse complement strand
TTGGTGAGGCTAAATTAAAAAAGCAAATATCTATCCTAAGTTTGGGATCTAGGGAGGAGAAAAGCTTCCATTTATCACCCAGAAACACAAGGAAACAACCTGTCATCTCTTGGTTCTCTATTCTGTTCCAGACATCTACCTCCCTGTTTTTGTGCCAGTACCACGCTATTTTGATCACTATCGATGTATAGTATAACCTGAGGTCTGGTAGCATGATTCCTCCTGCTTTGTTTTTATTTCTGAATAATGTCTTGGCTATTCAAGTTTTTTTCTGATTCCATATAAAATGGAGTATTATTTTTTTTGAGATCTTTGAAGTATGACAGTGGAGCTTTAATAGGGATTGCATTGAAATTATATATTGCGTTGGGTAATATGGACATTTTAACAATGTTGACTCTTCCCAGCCATGAGCATGGCATATTTTTCCATTATTAACATCTTCAGCTATTTCTTTTCTTAGAGTTTCATAGTTCTCTTTATAGAGATCTTTCATGTCCTTTGTTGGGTAAACTCCCAAATATTTCATCTTCTCTGGCACTATTATGAAAGGAATAGAGTCCCTGACTTTTTTCAGCTTGACTATTGTTGGTATATATAAAAGCTACAGATTTCTGAGTGTTGATTTTGTAACCTGAGATGTTGCTGTATTCCTTGATCACTTCTAAGAATTTTGTAGTAGAATCCCTGTGTTTTCCAGATATACAATTATATCATCTGTGATGAGTGAGAGTATGATCTCCTCTGACCCAATATGGATCCCCTTGATCTCCTTTTCTTGCCTAACTGCGTTGGCTAAGACTTCCATTACAATGTTGAAAAATAGTGGAGACAATGGGCAACCTTGCCTGGTTCCTGATCTGAGTGGAAATGATTTCAATTTAACTCCATTCAATAGGATATTGGCTGTGGGTTTCCTGTAGATGGCCTCTATCAGTTTAAGAAATATCCCTTCTATACCAATTTTCTTAAGTGTTCTGATCATGAAAGAATGCCAGATACTATCAAAAGCTTTTTCTGCATCAATTGAGAGAATCATATGGTCTTTGTTTTTTTAATTTGTTTATGTGCTGATTTATATTGATAGATTTACGTATATTGAACCAGCCTTGAGACCCTGGGATAAAACCCACTTGGTCATGGTGTATAATTTGTGTGATGTGTTGCTGGATTCTGTTTGCTAGGATCTTGTTGAATATTTTTGCATCAATATTCATTAGTGATAATGGTCTGTAGTTTTCTTTTCTTGTTGGGTCTTTTCCTGGTTTGGGGATCAAGGTGATGTTTGTTTCATAGAATGTGGGGGGTCGTATTCCTTCTTTTTCTATATTTTGGAACAGGTTGAGTAATATCAGTACTAGTTCCTCTTTAAAGGTTTGGTAGAATTCTGATGTGAAGCCATCTGGTCCCAGGCTTTTCTTTTTGGGGAGATTTTGTATGGTTGATGCTATTTCAGAACTTGATATAGGCCTATTCAACATTTCCACTTCATTCTGGCTAAGTCTAGGAAGGTGGTGTGCTTCCAAGTATTGGTCTAGTTCCTTCAGATTTTCGTATTTCTGAGAATAAAGTTTCTTGTAATATTCATTAAGGATTTTTTTTAATTTCTGAGGAGTCTGTTGTTATTTTGTCTTTGCCATTTCTGATTCATGAAATTAGACATTTTATTCTTTTTTTCCTGGTTAGCTTAGCCAAAGGTTTATCTATTTTATTCACCTTTTCAAAAAAATAACTTTTTGATTTATTGACCTGTTATATAATCCTTTTGTTTTCAATTTCATTTAATTCTGCTCTAATTTTGGTTATTTCTTTTCTTCTGCTGGGTTTGAGATTAGAATGTTGTTCCTTTTCCAGTTGCTTGAGATGTCCCATTAAGTTAACTTCCTCTCTTTCCGTTCTCTTGAGGAAGGCTTGCAGTGCTATAAATTTCCTTCTTAGAATGAGCAGCAGAGACTTTTGAACAGGCAAGGGGCTGAAACAAGAAAGAATATTCTGGGAAGAAGATCTGCAAATGAAGGCCAGGCGTGGTGGCTCATGCCTATAATCCTAGCACTCTGGGAGGCTGAGGTGGGTGTATTGCTTGAGCTCAGGAGTTCAAGACCAGCCTAAGCAAGAACGAGACCCCATCTCTACTAAAAGTAGAAAAACTAGCTGGGTTTTGTGGTAGGCACCTGTAGTCCCAGCTACTCAGAAGACTGAGGTAGGAGGATCACTGGAGCCCAAGAGTTTGAGGTTGCTGCGAGCTACAATGACACCACAGCACTCTAACCAAGGAGATAAAGTGAGACTCTGACTCAAAAAAAAAAAAGAAGGTTCACAAATCAAATTTCTCCTGTGACCTGGGCCAGGTGTCTTCCCAAGACCCAAGCACTGTTCTCCCAGGGGAGGGAGAGATGGGCTAGGGAAAAGCAGAGTGAGCAGTGTGCAGGGTGTGGCCAAAGACCTGTGGCTGTGTGCAGTCCCCGACTGAGCCCTTCTTTGTAAATTTCAAGGGGAAAATCCCAGGGGAAATTTCTTTTGTCCACCTAAAAGTTGTTCATCTCAATGATCCCGTGCTTTGGGCTTCTGAAACTAGGCATGGCCCCAGCCAGGGATGGAACAAGAGGTGGCATTCCCTCCCTCCCTCCCTCCTCCCTCCTTCCCTTCCTTCCTACCTTCCTTCAAGATGTCTGGGGTAGAAAACTACATATACCTTACTTGGTATATAAGCAAAGGGTCTGGGTTAATATGACATACAGTAGAACCTCTATAGTTGACCACCTCCCTACCTTGACCACCTCCTTAAGTTGACCTAATTTTTATAAACCAGACATCCACCCTGTGCATGTATCAGTACAGTAGGTCTAGTTCCTTGTGTCGACTACCTCTATATGCTGACCTGTTTGTTCCAGTCCCTGGGGTGGTCAATTTACAGAGGTTCTACTATAATTCTTTCATACCCACTAAAAAGTGTTAAATGAACATTTTTAAAATACCCCTTTGAAGATATATTAAGTCATGGTCTAGCCCAGAACACCCACCCTTCTCGGTGCCCTAGACCTTGAGGGTCCCTTACGTCTCTGAAAGGATCAAACCTCAGAAGCCCAGCCCTGGCCCCTCCCTGGCCTTATACTTTCCAGTTCTGTGAACTACAGTTGTAAAGCTATTTCTTTTTCTTTTTTTCTTTATTTTTACTTTTTGGATTTTAATATTTTTAAACAGCTTTATTGTGATATAATTCATATATCATACCATTCACTCATTTAAAATGTACAATTCACAAAAATTTTACAATAGTCACTGTCAAGTGACCGTGGCTGCAATCTAATTTCATTGATTTATTTATTTTTTAGAGATGGGGTCTTGCTCCATCACCAGGCTGGAGTGCAGTGGCATAATCATAGCTCACTGCAGCTTATAACTTCTGGGCTCAAGCCATCCTCCACCTCCACCTCCTGAGTAGTGGGGACTACAGGCATATATCACCATGCCTGGCTGATTTTTTTCTTATCAGCAGGGGCTTGCTATGTCACCCAGGCTGGGCTCAAACACCTGCCTCGGTCTCCCTAAGTGCTGGTATCACAGGCATGAACCACCACACCTGGCCTACAATTTAATTTTAGAACATTTTTGTCACACCCAAAAAGAAGTCCTGTGTCCACAAATACTCACTCCCCATTTTTCTACCTACGCCCATCCCCAAATCTTGGTAAAAATTAATTTATTTTCTGTCTCTATAGATTTACATATTCTGGACATTTCACATAAATGAACTTATTCAAGACATGACTTTTTGTGGCTGGCTTCTTTCACTTCCCGTGACATTTTCAAGGTTCATCCATGTTGTTGTATGTATTGATACTTCATTCCTTTTTACGACTGAAACATTCCACTGTGTAGATACAGCACATTTTATTCATCCACTTGTCATTAGATAAGGAAGAGCTGTTTGTTTAAAGATAGCTTTTTGTTTTCCATTCCAACTCCCAATCAGAAGGGGCAGCCCTAGAGCTGGGTGCAGTGGTGAGCACCTGTATAGTCCTAGCTACTTGGGAGTCTGAGCCAGGAAGATCCCTTGAGCCAGGAGTTCAACTGCAGCCTGGGCAACATAGTGAGATCCCATCTCTAAGAAGGAAAGAAAGAAAAGACATCCCTAAAGATACCCAGACAGTGTACTGTCAGGACACCTTGATCTTTCTCATCTGATTTTGGGGCACATTCCAGAAAATCCTCCAGGTTGACTCTTGGGCTGATCTGAGAGTTGATACAGGGGGAAAGTGTCAAGTAAAGATTTCTGGCACCCAAAGATTGTTATTGTCAAGGGAATGAAGGAGTAGGAACATTTCTATGGGCTGAATGTCCCCCAAATTCCTGTTGAAACTTAATAGCCAATACAATAATGTTAGGAGGCCTGGCCCTTGGGAGGTGATTAGGTCAGATTAGAATCTGCCCTCCTGAATGGAGTTAGTGTCCTTTTGGAACTAGTTAGCCCCTTCTGCCCTTCCACCTTCCACCATATGAGGATGCAAAAATCAGCCCTCACCAGATGCTGAATCTTCTGGCACCTTGATCTTGGACTCCCAGCCCCCAGAACTACGAGAAACAAATTTCTGTTCTTTATAAATTACTCAGTGAAAGGTATTTTGTTACAGCAGCAGAACGAGACTAAGACAAAGGTCAAGTGTTGCCCTTTGGGGCTCAAGGGCCTTGGCTCCACGGTATCCCACTCCCAACCAAACCCACTCGAGAGTAGCACACAGTCAGAGTAAAAACAGTGTGTCATCTGCCATGCCAACTTAGCTCTGGAACATGACCCCTGCCCTGGAGCCTCTGCTAACTTGACCCCTCGGAGAGCTTGGGAGGATTCCTGCCGCTCTCAGGATCTCACCTGTAGTCACTGTCTTTTGGAGACCAATGGCCAAGATGCCTAAAAAGGAGGTGACTGGATAGCAGGGGCAGCAATCAGTATGTCAAGATGCACTCACACAGGGCCTGCTCAGTCACCAGCCAGTCAGGAGTCTATAGACTACACCATCCCCAGCCCAGGTGCCCCATGACGGCAGATTTCGATTTAATCTTCTTTGAGCATATTAGGCCCTCAGGAGACCTCCCAGGAAGATTCTCTACTCTGGTCTCTGCCCTCCACACAGCCTGTGTCTGGCCCTTCCTCCTCCATGAGGGCACCAGGGGCTGGCCCACCCCCCACCTTCCGTGACATATCAGAAATAACCACAAGGAATGATAGGAGGGGGCTGAATGACAAAAAACTCAGGGAGGCGGTTCTCCCTTTCATGCTTTGTCGGGGGATACCCTCACGGAGGTGGGGACACTCAGTGGTGTTATTCTGACCCCCACACACTTCCACTTCCTTAATCCTAGAGAAACTGTGAGGGGAGAAGTCCTCAGTCTGTGCTAAAAATCCTGGCAGGAGGACGTCAGAAGCTTCTAAGAAAGAAGTACCTAAGGAGCGGTGCCTGTGGCTGAAAGGGGTAGGACGCCAGCCCCATATACGGAAGGTGGTGGGTTCAAACCTGGCCCCACCGAAAGCTACAACAAAAAAAAAAGAAAGAAAGAAATACTTAGGATAGAACAAGTGACAATTAGGCGTTTTTTTGTGGTCCTTTTGGGTGGCAGACCTCTTTCCATGAGTGAAAGTATTGTCCTGCTAAACCTCTGAATCTGACACTTGAGATATCTGGGGAACCATGCCCATCTGCCACCAGGGGGCGGTCCCTATTTTTCCTCGCAGCTCTTCTCTGCTATCCCCATGTTGGCCAGTAGATGGTACCAGACACCACCATTTGGGGATGAAAGGTCTGGGTAAAGCGGGCAAACGCTATCATTGATGTGCCACTATCTTGAAGGTGTGTCCATTACACCTGATTTTAATTTAATCTCCTAGAATTCATTTTTCTTAGAGGAAAAATTATTCTCATAGGTAGATTCTTTTTATATTTATGAATAACGTATTCCTGAATATGAAGAATACTCTCAAATGTATTTTTCCTACCTTCCCAGCCTCTACTCTCTCTGACCAGCTGTCTTCAGCAACAGCAGCAGAAAGCTGAGGCAGAGAACAGTTTTACATTCCTCAAAATTCTGGCATTAAAAAAAATTATCTCGGACTGAAAGGACATTTCTGATCAAAGAATAAGAGAATTCTCAGGAATGTGAGACAAAAAAACATATCTGAGAAATTATAAAGGTAATAAAAACAAATGACAATAAATTAGTTATTGACTCCTAATTTTTCCATTTGGTAAAATATACAATTTCAAAATGTACATCAGTATTTGCATAATGAAAGAAAAACTGTTTCAGTTTGTTGTCTTTTTTTTTTTTTTTTAATGAGAATGGATCCAATTAACTAAATTGCAGCAGCTGGCAGGTCAGTGGCCACCATGGGGCATGCTAATGCCTGCAGCCACCTTCACCTGCTCTGTTGCTCTGAAGAACAGTCCATTGATTGCCTTTTCCAGGCTGGCTCTGCTTGCAGGGAGGGGCACACTTTAGGAAGGGCTACATAAAAGGTCAAGGTCAAGGGCAGGCAGCAATGAATGGTACCTTGAGACCCAAAGGACAAGGTTGGTCAAATTGAAATCCTGGATATAGAAGGGAACTTTATATCCAGGACCTGAGCCTGAAATAAGGAGAAAAAGAGACTCAGGGACTGCAAGAAGGCCCCAAGTCAGCAGAGCAATGATACTGTTCACAAAAGGAGACAAAAAGAAAGAAAGATGGGGTGGGGAGGGTTGCTGGCCTGCCCTGAACAGACTTGGAGTTAAGATGTCCTGAGCACCTGAGCAGGGAGGGGCCGGCACAATGAATGGGGAGCAGACGCAAAGCAAGCCCTCGGAGGGTAGCACCCCCCACCCCAGGCCTCAGAAACCACAGTCCTCCTGGGCTTCTGAGAAATACAGCGAGACAGGATGTAGTTTCACCTTCTCTTAGACTAAGAATTAAGGAGGAAAAGAGGCAGAGCTTCCAGCCCCTGGGTCCAAGTACAGGGCTCAGGGCCTTGCCAGCTCCATCACTAACAGGGATTTCCTCACCCTAGACACGTGGTGGCCTGGTGGGATCAAATATTTGATACAAAGCAAATGGGACCAAATTTCAGGAACGTGAGTTGCAACCAGACCCTGCTAAGCAGTCTTAGCAACAGAGTCTCCCCATCCCACACCAGCTCACAGCCTCTTGCTGCATCCAGCCCTTCTGAGCAGCAGAGCAGCGCCCTCCCTGCCTAGGGCCCAGTGGCCTTGTGCTTCTTGTTCAAAGAGACCTTGAAATCCACTTTCTCCAAAAAGAAATGCCCTGGTGGAAGGTAGGAGGACAGCAGGGGCATTCCTCCCCCACCTGGACACAGCCTGGGCCTTGCCTTCCTCCCCACGCAGGAAGGCCCTGGCAGAAAGCCACAGCAGAACAGCATGCGACGCACCTTGACTCAGTTTGTGCTTTTATTCTGAAGCCAGCAGATTGGTGCACAGTTGCCTTCTTGGTCTGAAATCTACGCTCCTTTCAGTCCCTGCACTACTTCCTCCTGCCTCTTCTTGATCCCTCCACAGCCTGGCAGAAGACTGCCCATCTCAAGGTCACTAAGCTGCTCTCAGGGTTGGTCCTTGGAAAGGGGCTCTCTAGGCACCTCCCCAGTTGCTCTCTAACATGTCACTATCACACTACATGTTAACGGGGAGGGGGGAGGGAGCATCACTGATTAATGGTAAAGTGTTGGGAGGGGCCTTAGAGGAGTTGCAATTCTGGCCTAGTGGGCTGAGCGAAGGTCACAGGTCACAGGCCACAGGCTGGCTGAGAATAGAGCCTTCAGAAGCTGACTGACCTCCCTGGCTCCCCACACCTGCCTTGAGATGACTGTTCACTAATATGTAGGAAGAGCTCTCCTTGGGCCTGCATGCTAATATTAAGGAATTAAAGGAAGGTGAACAAACCTTAGGTTGGTCCTTTGACTCTAAGCAATGCACCCAAGGAATGTCTAATTCACGGAGAAAGGCATGTGCAGGGAGGCAGAGGGCACGAAGGAAATCAGGTCACCCAGGGAGAGGAGAGGATGTCCTTTCTGCCATTTACAACCACCCAGGAAGCCTGAGCACAGAAGAGAACCAGGCAAGGCACCACGCAGGGCCACAGCCCCACGCTGGGACGCGCTCAGGCCAGCCTGTGGACCCTGTAGTGGTGGGAGGTGTGTGCGTGTACCAAGCAGGAGGGAACAGAGAGGCCGGGTGGGTATCCTGAGACCAGGATTACTCCTAAAAGTTGATGTTCTTCAAGTTCGTGGAGCAGCGGTACCTGCCGTCCAGGAACCTGGAGCACAGCAGATTGGGCAGGCAGGGACAGGTGTGGTGTTGACGTTTCCTGAAGAAGGGGACCTGGGGAGAGAAGTGAGGGATACTTTCACCAAAGAGAGTGGGCCTCCTGGCAAGGAGCCCTGGCAACTGTCTCACCTCTGCACCCTCCCCACCACCACCACCAAGCACAACAAAAATAGCAATTAGAGATGTGGACACTGAAGCCCAGTGTAGCTAAGCAATGTGCCAAGGTCACAGCTAATATGTAGAGGAACCAGGGTTTGGGGGGACTTTCTTTTTTTTTCTGAGACAGAGTCTCACTCTGTCACCCTGTGTAGAGTGCCATGTTGTCATCCTAGCTCACAGCAATCTCAAACTCTTGGGCGTGAACAATCCTACTTCTCTATTTTTAGTGCAGACAGGGTCTCGCTCCTGCTCAGGTTGGTCTCAAACTCCTGAGCTCAAGTGATCTACCCACCTCAGCCTTCCAGTGTGCTAGGATTACATGTGTGAGCCACCGCACATGGCCAAGGAGCCAAGGTTTGAACACAGGCACTCTGGCTCTAGAAACCCAGCATGTGTGCACTCACATACCCAGAACACATGCGCCTGCACACACACCCTGCACACATGCACCTGTACACACACACACACCCTGGTTCAAATCCTAGGCAGTGCCACTTCCCAGGTGTGTGAGCCTGTGCACCCACACCCTGCACATGTGCACTTGCCCACACACACACACCCTGCACATGTGCACTTATACACACACACATGTGTGAGCCTGTGCACCCACACCCTACACATGTGCACTTGCACACACACCCAGTACACACGTACCTGCACACACATGCACAACCCCTGCACACATGTGCCTGCACATGCACCCACACACAGTGATCAAATATGCTCAGCACTGTGGTGGGTGCCAGGGCCCAGATGTGAACAGGGTGGCTACCATCTCTGCCCTCTGACTCTCACCCCAGAGGAGTGCCGGAGCACTGGGCTGTCTTCGAGGGAGTTTGAATGGGAGCATAGGTCCAGTGTTAGACTGCCTGGGTTCAAATCCTAGGCAGTGCCACTTCCCAGGTGTGTGACAATCAGCAAATTATTTAGCTTCTCTGTGCCTCAGGTGTACTAATACCTGTAAAATAGGTTAATAATAGCACCTACCACATATGGATGTAAAGAGGTTAAAATTGTAGTTACAAAAAGCACTTCCTAGAAGAGTGGCATCTAGGAAGCACTCAGCATTGGCTCTTATTTTCCCTGCTGTCCCCACCAGGTCTGCAGCTGAACCCCCCACACATCATAGGGTGAGGAAGACTGCAATGCCGCCTGGCTTCCTTCATCACCCACTAGCTTCCCCACCCTCAGAGGGTGCTCTGAGCCCCGGGGGACACTGAGAGTGTAGGTGCAGGCAAGTTCCCAAAGAGCAGGGAAGCCCTGCCTCTCCAAAGCCCTATGGACCCTTTTACATCCTGTGTGCTGGGAGCTGGCAGTCGGGGACAGGAGCAGGGCAGGAGCCCCATGCCCTGGGCACCTCCCTTGCCTCATTCTAGTCCTGACCAGTACAGGAGGCCATTTCGAAGGTCTTACTTAATGTTCTAGAAGAGAACCAATGGAGCAGGGGCATTTGTCAGATTCCTGAGAGACTTCAGGGGTAATCATCCCTGAAGACCTCAGGGGATACATGAGGTACAGACCCGGCAAGGTAACTTGCCTAAGGCCACGCAGCAGGTGAGGGGCTAGGGACAGCTACCGCACTGGTCCACTTCAGGCTGCCCCCAAAAGCAAGGGGGCAGTGCCCAACGTCAGTGAGATATGACTACAGTTGCCCTCAGAAAGCTGCACTTCCAGCCTCAGCTCTGCCTCATGGGGTGTGTCTTGAGCAAGTCACACCGCTTTGCTCTCCCTGGGTTTCCTCACCACTGCCCAGGGCTGCTGTGAGGATTGAGTCAGACCAGTGGTTCTCCAGCCTGAGCTAGATAGCTGCAGGCGGCCAACGTCTGGCCCTGGACTAATAAATGTCAAATGTGTTACCTGCAGGGCACTAGGTAAGGCTGGTGGGGGAGGGGAGGAGGAGCAGCAGCTCCTCCATTGCCTGCTTCCCCTAGTCAGCATTTGGAGAGTGTGGCCACCCTCTCCCGCACCGTCCTCTGGAGCCAGCACAAGGCCCTGGGACCTCCCCTGGCTCCCCTGCACACATGCACCTGTGCAGGCTCTGGGTGGTACCTTATGGCTGCCAGGGTGGCACTGCTCTCCTTCCCGCCCCAGTGGGGTGCACATCCGCAGCCCTCTCAGCCACAGGCTGATGGCACAGCAAGTGCCTGCCCTGCACTGGACATCCCGCTCACAAGCCTGCAGGGGACAGAGAAAAGGGAACAGCCAGTTAGTACCACCCAAGAGAAAACAGAAGGGAAAAGTATACCGAAAAAGCCCTCCTTAGGATCCGGGAAGAAGATGCTGAGAGCAATCCCCGTGGGCCCCAGCCGTATCACTCCGTTTCCCTCATGGGCAGGGAACTCAGGGCACAGTGGGCATCCAACCTGGATCTAAGAAGCCATCCAAGCTCCTCTGAGGCCACTTGGCAGGGAGACAGTCCTTTTCTGACAAGTCTGGGGGTTAGAAGGCATAGCTTTTGCAGGGCTAGGAAAGACTTAGTGGATGCTGGTAGAAATTAATTAATCAGAATTCTGGGACAAGAAGAGCCCCTGGTGGCCCCAAGCCCTGGGTGATCAGTGCTGAGCAGCCTTGGGCTGTCTTGATGTCCCCCACCACACTACACCCCAACAGCCCTCAGAGGCCCAGCCTCATCCAAGGTGCCAGCACCACAGGGACAGGTGCCTCTCCCCAGGGCTTCTCTGTTGACCTCCCTGACCTCTAGAGTGGATGAACCCTCTGGGCGGGGCTCCCAGAACAGGGGCTGAGAGGCCCTGCGTGGTTTCCAGAAGGTGCCATTTGTAACAAAGCCAGGGTCGTTCAGATCCCTGAACTGCTCCACACTCAAGTAGGACCTGAGGGAGCAGCATCCAAACTGTCCACTTCCAAGGAAGCTTTGTGGCTTTTCCAAGCTGGCAGCTGAGCCTGGATTTTGGTTCTCTTTTTTCTGATGGAAATCTGGGGAACATCTTCAGGCTGCCCATGTGGGGTCCGTCAGGAAAGTTCCAACCTGCTCAGCCCCAAGAGAAAAAGAGGGGTTGCTGGGTCTGTCACCCAGAGGAGGAGCAGGTTGTAGTCACCAGGCAGTGCCAGTGTACAGCCCAACAGGGGCATGTCTCACCCCAGCCAACTTCCTGAAAGCTCAAGGTTAAGGGGACGTAGACCCCACTTGACTCTTCTTGTGCCACGGCAGTGGGCATTTTTGCCCCACTTTGGGAGAAGAGACCCTACAATCCTGAATCTGGGGACAGTCTCAGTCTGGGAAGCAGGGAGGTATAGAGATGGTAGAAGTCGGCTGCTGAGGGTTGGATGTGGGACACCTGCAGGACATGGAGAGCAGTGGGGATGAGAGCACATGGAGTGAGAGTAAGATGGAGTCAGTCAGGCTAGAGCGGAGATGACACAGCTGGGCTGGCCCATTCAGGTCCTCCATGCCTTCACCTCAAATCTTCCATCCTTGTTGTTTTGTAAATTTGTCTTTAACCTAAAAGTGTATATCTTAAGTAGTTTAGGGCAATTGATTTAGGAGATTAACTTTTGAATTGAAATGTTATATGGGTCATGGGTTATGGCGATTACTGCTATTCAAGAGAAGTATTAATTACTATGGTTTGAGATAAGGGTTAGTACAGTTCTTGTTTTTTTTTTTCGGGGGGGGTTTGCAGTTTTGGGCTGGGGCTGGGTTTGAACCCGGCAACTCTGGCCAGCGCCCTACTCCTTTGAGCCACAGGCGCTGCCCTTTTTTTTGTTTGTTTGTTTTTAGAGACAGAGTCTTACTTTGTCACCCTCAGTAGAGTGCTGTAGCGTCACAGTTCACAGCAACCTTCAGCTCTTGGGCTTAGGTAATTCTCTTGCCTCAGCCTCCTGAGTAGCTGGGACTACAGGTGCCCGCCACAACGCCCGGCTATTTTTTTGTTGTTGTTGCAGTTTGGCTGGGGTCGTGTTTGAACCCGCCACCCTCGGTATATGGGGCCGGCACCCCGCTCACTGAGCCACAGGCACCGCCCCAGTTCTTGGTTTTAACTTTTATGTATAAAACTGTGATTTTGGAAATGGAAGAACAGAACCGTCTTGGAGAGGCTACTCTCCCTGTTCTACAGAATTGCTGGCCTTCAAACAAAGTTTGGTGGACCTAACTGCATCTCTGGCCGGCAGTGACAGGCAGCCGGACCCTGTTTGTCCGGAAACAGCATGATGGATGGAGGTAGCCTGGAGGTTTCTGGCTTCCCCTCAATGCTCTGTTCTAATGCTCAGCTGATCTGGTTCATGTGTTTCCTATTACCTGAGGAAAGGTGCTCTCTTTGCTTTTCCCACCGCTCTCAGGCAGGCAGGCTGGGCCAGCTGGTGGAGCTGGCACTGCGAGGGTAACCAAGCCAACCAAGCTGCTCCCGGCCCTCACTGGGGTACTCACAGCTCCCCTCCCAGATCTTCCACCTCTAGTGGGCTGCATTCACTAGGTACAATTCTGCCTGTACAATTTTATTTATGCTTTGAGTCTCAAAAGCATTGATTTGCTTTTAATATTTCTTCTTTAGAACTCAATCTTTTTCGTTTAAAAAGGAAAAGAAGCTGGGCACAGTGACTTATGCCTGTAATCCCAGCTACACAGGAGGCTTGAGCCCAGGAGTTGAAGACTGGCCTGGGCAACGTAACAATGGGAAAGGGAGGGGAAGGAGGAGAGGGAAGTTTGTCTTTCTTTTCCTTTCTGTGAACAGTAAAACTAATACAATTCCAAGGATTGTTTATCATTTCTCTACATTTCCATTCTCTGTGCAAAAGTTTGAAGGAGGTTGAAATAAAAGTTAAGTTCTCCTTTTTTTTTTTTTTTTCCCTAGTGGCTTTATATGCAAAGGTCTCATGTTTAAAAAAAAACGCTCTGTTTTAATAAGAATGGTCCTGCCACCACATCTCAGAAAACCATGACCTCAGTGTTTTGAACACTAAAATGTACAATACCTGTGTGCTGAACCTCTGCTGTAAGACTGGATTTCTGCTTGTTATCTGGACATTTGCTTTGGGGTACACTCAGCCATATGCTGGTGTCACTCACATTCCCCTCAGAACTAACGGGCCACAAAGTGAAAGAATCCTTTTGTAAGACTGGAGAAAGCAGAGATTAGGCTTATGCAACAGAAAGTGATAAGCTTACGGCCTTTAACTAAGCTTCCTGCCTTTAATTAAGTCACCATGCTATGTAAATTGAAATTGACATATGAAGCAGACCATACAGGAAAGCCAAAATTTACCCAAAAGATAAATTAGGGTATGCCAGTCCACTTTATAAAGGAATTCCTTATCACACAATAGGAATCTTCATTTTACCAAAAGACTGAACTTCAAAATCTTCAATGTTCTCCTAATGCATTTAAAACAAGATTTGATTTACACACAGTTTCTCAAAACCAGGTCTGTTTAGTAGAGTGAGATCTAACTAATCTGGAAATCACACGCAATCCTGTAATCTCTCTCTGCAGTGAGCTCTGAAGGCTAATTCCCCATTCCCTTCGTTTTTGATGTGTTGAGCCAAGAGAGCCATCTGCACGTTCCTGGGTTCACCTCCCCTGCAGACCCTGACATCTTCCCCAAACCCAGGATGTAGAGAATGTTAGACAACTTACCCCTGTGATCACAGCACAGTCAGACACAGTTACTAGGAGGAGCATGATTGAGACCCGCACGGCACCTCTCATGGTCACCTGGGTGAAGGCAAAGCACTGCACAGTCCGATGCCTCTCGCGTCCCCCTGCTCAGCCCTGCGCCTGGCAGGCTGGAGTCCAGGCTCTCCTGTACCCCTACCTCCTCCCAGATGTCTACAGTCAGGATCCAGGACTGCCTGAGGAGGCCTAGTCTCTGCTCTTCCCTTCCCCAGCACCAGTGTTATTCAGATGATTTCAGAGGCGAAGATGAGACCTGAATCCCTAACAGCATCAAATCACCATCAAAACCAATAAAAATGGATACTTCAGGGGGCTTTGACAGTTGCTCTAACTCTCCCAAGAACACAGTGATTCAGACCATTATGTGCGTTTCACTCGATGTTCTTTTCTGCCTCTGGGCAGCCTTCAGATCCTGCTTGGGGTGGGGTGGGGGACACTTTGGTAATGAATTAAGAGATTTGCAATATCACCATTTATTCTTCCCTGCACCAAACCATACAAAGTACGCTCAAGCCAACAAGAATTACCTGAGGATATACCAGGGACTCAACACAGAGATAGCAGAGAAGACACAAGAGAATAAAGTGGCATCCCTGGTGCTCTAAACGGTTAAAATTCCAATGAGGAAACAAACAATAAGGAAGAAAAGACCAGGCTTGTGGAGTTGAGTTCCCGGGGTGGCACCAGGGACTGTAACCTTTCTAAGTAATGTTGGAACACTCCTTTGCCTGAGGCCATTCAGGAGCTTGAGAATAGTCTGAGCAACAGCAAGACCCATCTCTACTAAAAATAGAAAAAATGAGCTGGGTGCTGTGGTGGGCACCTATAGTCCCAGCTACTCAGGAGGCTGAGGCAGGAGGATTTCTTGAGCCCAGGAGTTTGAGGCTGCTGTGAACTAGGCTGAGGCCATGGCATTGTATCTTGGGCAACAGAGTGAGATCCTGGCTCAAAAAACAAAAAAACTGGTAACAATAACAATAACAATAAAACAATAAACGTTTTATTTTTCTTGAATGTTAGAGCTGGAGGAAAAAGCCAGATCAATTACAGGAGGCTGAGGGATAAACAGACACTTGGTGGCAATCCCAGCCACGACCCAGGGGAGCTTCAGGGCTAAGCAGCCCTGGTTCTGTATTCAATAACTAATCAAACCGACATTCACAGTGCGCCTTCTACACGTCAGGACTGGAACTCGTGGTTCTTGAGTCTAATTTCTCTCTGGAACTTAGGGTGCTCCTGTTCCTGGGAACAGGTGGATGTCAATGGTACCCGATGCATTTTTAGCCATGGTTAAGGCTACTTTTTGGCTGACAGATGTAAGATGCAAAAGGACAGTGGGGAGAAGAGGAACACCCTGAAAGAAGCAAGCAGGAACTGGAGGAGACAGAGAACTGGGAAGTGACGCGAACTGGGAAGTGAGGGGTGAAAACTGGGGAAGGGTCAAAGTGCTAAAATGTACTCAGTTCACTTGAGGGAGGAAAAAGCTAGCAGAGAGGATGTGGGGAGAAACCTCTCCCAGACTCCTACACATCTGCAGAGAGAACAAGGCAGGTGGGTCGGCGGGCGCGGAGGCGGCAGGCAGCATGTTGGTGAGTGTCTGTGTAAGAGGGTCACTTGCAGGTCAGACCTTGTAACTCAGGCCTGGCCACTATTTCTCTGCTTTAATCACCATTTTCCAGGACTGTTTATACAGACACGTGTAGTAAGGGCCACCCTCACAGCCTACCTTGAAAGTCCCCAGATCATTCCTGACCTGGCACAGTCCTATGAGGTCATTTACCTTCATCCAAGGAGAAAGTGTGACCCAGGTGTGGAGTCAGGTTCTGAGGTCCCTTCTAGCTCTACCTTGGGGTTATGGTCATTGTTCTGTGATGTCCAGGGGACTTCACTGCTCCTGCCTTCGTGGATTATCTGTGTGAATATTTGAGCACATGTTTTAAAATGTGCTCACTTTGTTATGGATTCCTTGCTAATGATTAAATGAGACTTGACTCTGACTCATCTCACAGAGATGAAGAAAAAAATAGAACTAAGGAAACCCAAGCATCCAGACCAGTTCCTAACCCACAGTCACAGCCCTCTGGAGAGTTCAGGAATAGAAGTCAGAGAATCCACGAATTTGGGTAGGGAGATAAATTATACCCTTATTTTCACTAATTTCTAACTGAATTTCGAACATTTTCTTTTAACTGTAGATTACAAACTACAAATGCATTAATAGTACCTGTGGCTTTGTCACTAGGAGAAATTACAGGTGTTTTAATATCATAGTACTGCCAGGCGATGTGGCTCACCTGTAACCCTAACACTCTGGGAGGCTGAGGCAGGTACATTGCCTGAGCTCACAAGTTTGAGACCAGCCTGAGCCAGAGCGAGATCTCATCTCTAAAAATAGCCAGTCATTGTGGCCAGCACCTATAGTCCCCACTACTTGGGAGTCTGAGGCAAGAGAATCGCTTGAGCCCAAGAGTTTGAGGTTGCTGTAAGCTGTGACACCACGGTACTCTACCAAGGGTGAAAAAGTGAGACTCTGTCTCAAAAAAATTATTATTATTATTATTGTATCATATTACTATTGCTGAAAAAAAGCTTAAAGTAACATTTCTGAAACAATTCAATGTACATTGAAATCATGGCAGCTATGGGCCCATTGCTATATTATGTCACTCTATGCACTAATAAAGAACACAGATATCACAAAAATTTGTTTTTAATATATATCATAATAACTGCATTTCCTTTATAACTACATATCCTTTGTAACTTTGCATAGTTTAATTTATGCATTTAAGAACATTATGCTCAGAAGGAATCATAGGTTTCAAAGGAATCCACAGGGCAAAAATAGCTCAGAACTCCTGAGGTAGACCATGGAGATGTGAAGAAAAGGAAAAAGATTTGATTTCCTGTAGCACAGGATCATAAATTCAGGCTAGCAGAAAGAAAGGACCTTAAACTGGACAAATCTGAGAAGAAATTGTCCCCCAGAAAAGCAAAGAAGTAGCAGCAGCAAACTAGAACAAGAAGGAGGGTGCAGTGTCAAGGTCCAGACAGAATGACAGGAACGCACAGAGCAGGGCAGTGTCTGAGTCGGCACATGCTACTGTAACATAATACCTTAGATTGTTCTGGCAATCTTGGGAGGCCAAGGCAGGAGGATTGCTTGAGCTCATGAATTCAAGGCCAGCCTGAGCAAGAGAAAGACCCCATCTCTACAAAAAAATAAAAAATAAAAAAAATAGCTGGGAGGTGTGCACCTGTAGTCCCAGCTACTTGGGAGGCTGAGGCAAGAGAATCTCTTGAGCCCAAGAGTTTGAGGTTGCTGTGAGCTGTGACACCAGGACACTCTACCCAGGGCCACAGCTTGAGACTCTGTCTCAGAAAAAAAAAGTAGCTGGGCATTGTGGTAGGAGCCTGTAGTCCTAGCTACTCGGGAAGCTGAGGATGGAGGATCACTTGAGCCCAGGAGTTTGAGGTTGCTTTGAACTAGGCTGATACCACAGCAGTCCATCCTGGTGACAGAGAGAGACTCTGCTCACAAAAAGAAAAGAATAAGCCCTTAGACTGGATAATTTATAAAAAAGAGAAATGCATTACTCTGGAGGCTGGAAGTCCACCCTCAAGGATTCTGATTCAATGTCAGAGGAAGGCTCATTCTCTGCTTCGTAGAGGGACCTGGTAGCTGTGGCCTCCCATGGTGAGGGGGAAGGGAGCTCCCAACACCTCTTTTATAAGAACTCTAATCCATTTCTGAGGGCCGCCCCTCATAGTCTCATCACCTCACCAAAGGCCCCACCTCTTACTACTAACACACTGGGAGTTAGTTTCAACATACAAACTATGGGGAGACACACTCATGAAGGGTATAACCACACTGAGGGATCACAGGGAAAATCAGCTCCTAATCTAGGTCCAGGCAGATTCCATTCACATCTCTGTGTTTTTGTAACCCATATATGACTTACACCTCCATACGCCCTCCTCTCCAGAACTTTTTGGATTTTATTATTTTTTATTTTATTTATCTATTTATCTATTTATTTGAGACAAGGTCTCACTCTGTCTTCCAGACTAAAGTGCCATAGCGTCATAGCTCACAGCAACCTCAAACTCCCAGATTTGAGTAATCTTCTTGCCTCAGCCTTAGAGTAGTTGTGACTACAGGCATCCACCACAATGCCTCGCTGGTTTTTCTATTTTTAGCAGAGATGGAGTTTCAGAGTCTCCCTTTGCTCAGGCGGATCTCAAATTCCTAAACTCAGGCGATCCACCTGCCTAGGCCTTCCAGAGTGCCTTCCAGGATTTAAAGGTGTGAGCCACTGGACCAGGCCAACTCTTTGGATTTTAAAACACCAAAAACTGGGAGGCTCCCAGTAGGCCTTAAAACCGGAGTCCTTATCCAAGTTACTGTAATCCCAACTATCCAATTGGGTTTCAAATAATTGCAAGCCATTTTACACCACAATCAGAAGACGTAATTAAAGAGAAGACACCATTATAATAAAGTCAGAGCATATCAAACACCTAAGGGTAGGCACCCTGCCACCTTGGCACCTTCCTACCCATGCCAGTGGGCCAGGCCGTCCCTCAGGCGGCAGTGACTCCTCAGCCTGTGACTGCAGCAGGCTCCGCTCCCGTCATCCACACCTGCCCCTCTTCTTCCCTCACGGTAGGTTTCCAGAAGGAGAACTCGGCATTTTCTTTTCTCCCATTCTCTCCCCAGCCTACTCCAGTCTCACGCCCACTCCCATCACACAATGGCACTGCTCACCCCAAGTCACCCTTATCCTAAATGCCACACACAGGCGTCCTCGTCCATCCTCCTCTCACTTGCCCCTTTGCACCTTTTGGCACAGGCCAAGTTTTGCCTAAACTCTCCTTCTTTCCATGACGTTATTTTTTCTCGGTCCTCCCCTTTCAGTCTCCTACTTCTCTGCTTCTTGCCGTCCCTTCGGTGAGGTTGTTCAGCTATTTACACACTTGAGCTCCTCCCACCCTCCACACCCACTCCAAGTAAACCTCACGGCCACCTAAATGTTCATGGTCTCACACCTATGTCCCTTGAGGTCCTGGTCCATAGAGCCAAAAGCCCCCTAGACATCACCACATCGACACCCCATGGCACCTCAAATTCAACCTGCCCTGGTTCCCTGGCACCCCCTTTTCACCCTCACCCTAAACTCACTGCTGGTTATTCAGGGTTCTCATAAGAATTATAAATAACAGATCCAGCCTGGAGGGCTTGGGCAGAAAGGGAAGTTAATGAAGACTGTTAAGTAGCTCATTGAATTGTCGTGTGTCTTAAGAAACAGGATGGAGCTGAGTGCCTAAGAACAATGTCCAGAACCACGCGATAGAATTGTCTAACGAGGAAATCTCCTCCCAAAGCCAGATCTTCTGCTGATGCCCAGGCCCCCATGAAGCCCCTTTCTTCAAGCTATTCTGTGCCTGTGGATGAACACCATGGCTCTCTGACTGCAGAGTCCAGCACTCACACTGGGAAATAACTGTCTCACCCCTAGACACAGAGAGAGTGTTCAAAGATCTCAGGCCGCTACGAATCGTGGCTGCCCACCACCACATGCTTCCAGCTCAGTTGGCAGCACTGAAATATACTCAGTAGCTGAACCTGGGAATTTCCCTGCCTCCACTGAGCAGGGGCCCACCCTGCTTGGACCCACCCTGGACTTCAGATTCATCTGTCCCTCTCTATCTGCACCACTGCTGCCACTTCCAGTCTGTAGGACTGACTCCTCCTCCATCTTCTGCTCAACCCAGAGACCTGCCTTTCCCCTCTTGGAGATCAAAAGTCTCCCAGGGGGCTCGGCGCCTATGGCTCAAGCGACTGGGGAGCCAGCCACATAAACCTGAGCTGGCAGGTTCGAATCCAGCCCAGGCCCACCAAACAACAATGATGGCTGCAACCAAAAAATGGCCGGGAGTTGAGGGCGTCTGTGGTCCTGGCTGCTTGGGAGGCTGAGGCAGGAGAGTCACTTGAGCCCAGGAGTTGGATATTGCTGAACAAAAAAGAAAAATAAAAGTCTCCCAGGGGTTCTCAGTGTCCTCAGGATCAAGGCCAAACCCCATAGCCTGGGTTCAAGGTCTTAAACGTCTCCTTTCAGCCTCATCTCTCCTAGTCCCCAACCTCATGCACTCTCCTTTCCAGCAACACAAAAATACTCACAGCCCCGCACTGGGCTGATCCTGCAACCCTCCACACCTTCCCACACACCAATGCCGGGCTCTCTTGTCTACAGGGTACAGGCCCACACATCTACCCTGGTCCAGACAATTACTGACAGTGTGAACTTGGACAAGTTATCTCATCTCTCAGTCTTCTCATCTAGGAAAGGACACGAAGGCCCTCACCTTAGGTGTGTTATGGGAAACCCATGGTGTAACTCTGCAGAGTTTAGACATTGTTGTGGGGTGAACGGTGGCCGTGAAAAGATTTGTTGGACTGTCTACCCCAGTCCAACCTGTCAATATGAACTTATTTGGGAATGAGGGTCTGTGCAGATGTAATTAAACTAAGGACCTTGACATGAGATCATTCTATATTTTCCCATCAGCCCCCAAAATCAATGGCAGTGTTCTTAGAGAGAAGAGGAGGCGGCCATGTATGGACGGGGGCAGAGTGGGGAGCGACATGCTAAGAGACACAGGAAGGTACCAAGAGCTGCAGAGGCGAGGGAAGATGCTCCCTGGAGACTTCAGAGGGAATGTGGCCCTGATGATATCTGTGAGAAAAGTAATTTCTGTTGTTTTAAGCCACTGAGTTTGTGGCAACTTGTCATGGCAGTGCTAGGAAGCTTGTATAGACACTCAAAGAGTGTCTGGCACCTCCTCCTCCTGCCTGCCCCATCCTTCCATCCAGGCTGCTGTCAGACTGGGGACCAGACAAACAAGACCCTGGCCAGCCAACACTGCATTAAAACCCTTTCTGTTAAAGTAATAACTACAGGATGGAGAAAGATCATTTGGTGCTGTCACCTAATAGGTGCAACGCAGGAGTACATGGCTCCCCTCCTGGGTGAAGGGTTCAACTACAACTTGGACTTTTACCTAAAAACACATTGTAACCTAATCATTTGTATCCAAATTTTAAAAATAATAATAATAAAATAAAAATAGGTCTACATTGGGGGGGGGGGGGAGTTTCACCAAGGAGCAAGTTTGAATAGCAACTGTCCCTCTCTCATTCCAGAAAGGAAACCGGCTTCCAAGATGTTCCAGAGTGACTAGAAGACCCAGGGGACCATAAACAAAGAGCCACTCGCTCCACATCCCTCGGCCTCTCTGCCCAAGGACAGAACAGGATAATCAGTTCTCCTTTATCTTGGCTTCTTCTTAAAGTCACCCTGGGAATTTACAGCTTGCGTGCCTTCCGTGTATTTGTTTCTCAACCTGTTCTAAGTAATGCTGGAACACTTGTTCCCCTGAGGCCCTGTGGAATTGGTTATTCTGATTAAGCTTCTCCATCACAATTCCTAAGGAGTCTACAGGAGAACTTAGAATCGCAGGCATTGTAAAGATAGCCACCCCCTGCCCAGAGGTCAGACAGGCCTAGGCTGGCCAAGGGAGGCTAGGAAGAAGCCAGCCAGCCACAGGAAGGAAAGGGCTCTCTAACACCCACTGCCAGGGTACCACTCTGCATTCACCCCCACGGATTAGTCCCAGCCTTGTGGTCTGTCCCTAGCTCCTCACTGCAGAGAAGGAGCCTAAGCCCAGAAAGTTAATAGAAGTGCCTAAGGTCACACAGTGAGATGATGGCAGAACCCAAACCCTACCCAGCTGTGGCGGCGGAGGAGAATAGAGCATCTCAGGAAGCAGCTGAATTAAAACCCTGACTCAGCCACTTCAATCAGCCAGATTTCCTTACTCCTCTATGTTTTCCGCATCTGTATCACATTCCATGTTTTTCAAGGGGACAAAGGGCAGGCTCCCACACTTTGTAAGCTGTGATGGCTTGCATGAAGTGGGACATAGCTCCCCTATTAGGGCGCCCTAACAGTATCTTCTCAGGTCACAGGGGTGAGACTATTGTTTAAAAACCCCGTGGTGACTTGGCAGGGCCCAGGGCAGGCGATGCAGCAGGCAGGACCTCGGCATGAGCTGTAGCAGTGCCTCTGCTGCCTGGTCAGCACAGGAGGAGGGCTCACTTAGGAATCAACCAGCCAATCAGGACTGAAGAAGGGACGCAAGAGGGTATCAATAAACTCCACCAATTCCTGCCTCCATCTGCTACTGTACCCACCCCATGCCCCCTCCCTCAGCCAGCCACCCCCACCACACCAGGCCTGTTCTCAGGCCCATCCCTTCTCTGTGCTGGGGTAAAGATCTTCCTCCTGAAGGTTCATCCTGGGGAAACCCAGCACAGGAGAGCAAGGGCAGCATGGGACCCCAAGCCCAGAGGCAGGCTCCATGGTCTGGACCTGGTAAAGCTTTTCCCAAAAGCCCCATCCCAGGAGAAAGCTTGGGGGCCTTTCCCTCTTAGCTTGTGTTCCCAAGCTGGGAGACCAAGGCTGAGTTTAGGAGTTAGGTGGTGATAAGTAAAAATTGAAAAAGGAGCAGACCAGAACACTCAAGCCCAAAGTGTAACAAAGACAGCAGGGTTTATTCTGACATTGAGTTGCAAGTGGGATAAGATCTAAAGGATGTTAGTGTGAGTTTAGGGAGGAAGTCTGGTCTTACAAAGCTGGCCGAGGGGAGCTGGTTTCTATCAAGGACACTGAACTTTTGTTCTTATAAGGATGTCAAAGACATTATCTCATTATTGGGACTTTCCTGGTGAACTCTTCTTATCAGACTGTTAGCATATTGCTCTGGGGAGGGGTCTATAATTGGGCCAGTGCCATAATGAGCCTGCATTATGTCTCTTATCTAAGTTATGTCCACCTGCAACAGAATCTCACAGAATGGCTTCTCAAGATGGGGTTAGTTTGATCAATCTACAGGACAGGACAGCACCCATCCCACCTGCCTCACTGGCTGTCAGGTTCCCTTAGAAGTCCAGCCTGTTAATTTTATGGTCACCTTCTTCCTCAGCAGCCCAGTTTTCTCCATCACCTCCTGGTCACCTGCCAGTGTTTTTCAACCTTTTTTATCTCACAGAACACTTGAACCTATAGTTAAACTTCCACGACACAATTGAATTATGTTGATCCAAAAACAGAGTTTTAAAAAAGAGTATAATTACTGTGCTTTGTACTTCTTTCAAAAATGATTTAATTAAGTGGTGCCCATAGCTCAGCAGCTAGGGCGCTGGCCACATACACCAAGGCTGGTTGGTTCGAACCCAGCCTAGGCCTACTAAACAATAATGACAACTGCAACAACAACAAAATGTAATTAGTGATCTTTAAAAATTTTTGTGGCACACCTGAGATCCTCTCATTGCCCAGCAGTGTGCCATGGCACCCTGGTTGAGGTTCACTGCTCTAGACTGAGAGGGAAGAGTCTGAGAGCCACACTCCCTCCAACCCCACTGCAGGCTAGTTTCAGAGCTGTTTTACGAGAGGCCTTAAACTGGTGACCAAACTCAGGAAGAGGAAGAGAAGGAGCTGCCAATGCTTGGCCTGAAGAAGCTGCATTAGGGCATTCTTCATTGTCATGACCATCACTGAGCAGGCTATGTGTGTTATTTGATATCCCCAGTAGATATCATCACCCTACACTATAGCTGAGGAAACAGATGTTGCCTGGTTGCCTAAGATCAGGCAGATGGTGAGTTCCAGGTCTAGAATCTGACCTCACGTCTAAGTCTAAATGCCAGCTCTAGCCACCGTGCTACACTGCCTCTGACTCATGAGGGAGGATGCTGGGGAGAGGGGCAGTGAGTCGCCTCACAAGGCAAAAGGGGCACATGGTGTGGAAGCTACAGGGAGGAGGATTTCAGTGCAGCACGAGGACAACTATCCCAGCAGATAAGGGCACTGGCTGCCACAGAGGTAGTGAACGTCTCATTGCTGTTAAGTGTTCAGAAGGAGGCCTTGTGGGTGACCTTCTGTACGGGAGGGCATAGAGGTGATTCTAGCGCTCAGTGTCCTTTAAGATCCTGAGAGACTTAATAAACAAATGGACAATGGCTGAACCATATAAAATAATAGACCTTTGATCTATAACCTGCAGCAACCAGCCCAGGTAACCAAGCCCTTATCTACCATAAACAATCCAGGAGGCCGGGCTGTTAGAAATTAGGCTCATAGGAAGTCATATTGTCTCTCACAGTAACCCCAGAAGCCAAACAATAACCTCTGTAAACAATCAGCCTCAAGTGATCAGGACTTAATTAATAACTGATGGCCTCCCTAATTTTTTTCCCCACCTCAGGATCAAGCAGAGAAAGATACCCCAACCAGTTACATAGGATGCCCACGTGAGTCGGCCTGCAGCTTCCACAAGCCTCTGCCCAGGGGAGGGCCCACCTGCTGCCTTCCCACTCCTCTGACTGCATTTGCGTCAGCCAAGACACAGTGGCAGTGGCTGTCGCCCTTGCTACAGCAAACTCAGGTTAAATAGCCTTTGCTTTACTTATTTGGTCTTTGTTTATTTCCACAATACTTTTAAATGCTAAGACTAAAATGAATGAGAGAGAGTGTACGTGTGCGTGTGAGAGACCGGGTACGTCTGGGATGTTACGCCCAGGTGAGATGGTGCGTCCCCACGTACAGACGTGCGTATCATACCGCGTACGCTACACTTGTCTGTGCAGTGCGACCTCCTAGGCCCAGTTCATTGACTGTCTGAACCTCTGAGTACTTCAGAGCAGCTCCACCGGTACTGCATGACATCATGGGCCCTGCGAGGATTTCCAGGAAAGTTGAGATGGAAAGTTCCACGTGAGCTGACAGAATCTACTTGAAGAAGCCCCTTCTTCCCTCTTGGTGCCCACCCCCAGCACAGCACAAGTGCAGGAAGTTGATCCTCCCTCCGCCCACCCAGAGAGACCCCCCCCTCAACCCAGGGGGTGGAGTCAGTGGTCACGTGCTCCTCCAACCCAGAAGGCCTCAGACCTCTTAAGGTGGGGGGGGGGGGGGGTGGCTTGAAAGAATCCATCCGCAACCTGGAGAACATGTTTGGCACTGCCCCGCCGTCCTTCCCACCCCACTTCTCCCAACTCCTTCTGTTTTGGGGAATT
>CAUYPK010013748.1:0-26357 GCA_963574355.1 Loris lydekkerianus | reverse complement strand
AATTCCTCTACTAGATATACACCCAGAAGACCAAAAATCACATTATAACAAAGATATTTGCACCAGAATGTTTATTGCAGCCCAATTCATAATTGCTAAGTCATGGAAGAAGCCCAAGTGGCCATCGATCCACGAATAGATTAATAAATTGTGTACACCATGTACACAATTCCATGTACACCATGGAATATTATGCAGGCTTAAAGAAAGCCCTCTTTCATTTACATGGATGGAGCTAGAACATATTCTTCTTAGTAAAGTATCTCAAGAATGGAAGAAAAAGTATCCGATGTACTCAGCCCTACTATGAAACTAATTTACAGCTTTCATATGAAAGCTATAACTCAATTATAACCTAAGAATATGGGGGAAAGGGAAAGGGAGGGGAGGGGGCGGAGGGAGGGTAATTGGTGGGACCACACCTATGGTGCATCTCACAAGGGTACATGTGAAACTTACTAAATGTAGAATATAAATGTCTTAACACAATAACTCAGAAAATGTCAGGAAGGCTATGTTAACCAGTGTGATGGAAATATGTCAAATGGTATGTAAAACCAGTGTATGGTGCCCCATGACTGCATTAATGTACACAGCTATGATTTAATAATTTTTTTTTTAAATCCCAAGCTTTTAGACAAAGCTTCATTTCTTTAACCACTTACAAATGAATCTTTAAACCTACCTATAACCTGTATGCCCTTACTTGGGGTTGTCCCACCTTTTCGGGCAATAACAAGGCACACCTTCGACTTACTGCTTTATGAACTCACCCGTATTTCCTCCCTCCCGGAACCGTATGAAACCAAACGGTAACCCCACCAAAAGGGGTCCACTTGCTCAGGCTTCTCAGACGTGGCTCCGGACCATAGTCCTCAAATTTGCCTCAGAATAAACCTCTTCAAATTATTTTACACAGTGTGGTTTATTTTCCGTGGACAGTTCACAATTTGTCCATCCCACTGGAAGGTCCGCTCCAAGGAGGCTTGCGCCCCAGCAGGCGCTCACTGCTGGGTCCGGGGAGGCGCCACAGGTGGTGCAGAGCTGACCGGCCTCCTCCTCCCAGTCCCTGCTCAAGCGCAGCCCTGCCTTAGCTTTTGGTGAATAACACATGTCAGCTCCAGACGTTTGCTCTACCACATCCAAAAGCACAAACTAGAGAAGGCCTGATCGTTCTCCTCCCCCACCTGACATGCAACCCATCCACTCCGTCGGGGCCACAGCCAAACCAAGCCACTAACCAGGGGCCAAGCCCGCCCCTGGCCAGTCCGGGTACAGCCTTCTCTCCTGGCACCGCGATAGCCAGCCTGCCTCCGGCTGGGTCCTTCCGGCCTTAGCCCGGGCAGACCTGCTGGGGTCCTTGCGCCGTTGCGTAGCAGCTGCAAGGACGCTGGCCGAGCCGGAAGCGGAGTGCGGCGCCTAATGAACCCAGCCGGCTATCGAGGTCAGAGACGCGGCGCAGTCCGAGGGGGCAGGGGGACCCGAGGTACAGCTGGCCACGGGCGGACTGAACTGCTAACTGAACTTCCGCGGGGCCGCACGTGAGACGAATGCGCTTGGGTAGCGGCCTCAGTTTATGGAAACCGCCCCTCGGAAGCGGAGCTTGGGGCCTGGGCGGAAGGGAGGGCTCGGTCGCGGGAAGGACCGGACGGTGGGTTCACGGAGTGATGGTTGGTACTTCAAAATATTTGTCGAGTGGAAAAGCTTGCCTTCTGGACAACGGAAGCCATTGCAAGTCTTCGTGCATGGGACCTGTCCGGCTGAGATTGGCTTCAAACAGGTCGCTTTGTCTACAGGGTAGAAGTGGAGAAGGCAGACATCTCACCATCCTTACCAAGCATCTGCCACTCCCGGGAATTGCGCGAGAAGCTCGGGGTGCCTCGGTAAACAACTCTCAGTCCCCGCCAGTGCAGAGACGATAGCTGTGCAGTGACCCAATCAGGGAAATTCAGGCGTCTTGTTAGTATTTCCACTCTCGACTGTGTGCACGCTTGTCATAGCTCTTACCACAGTAAACTCTGCCATCATTCTGTCTCATATTCTGTGCTCCCGATGCACCGTTTGCTCATGCTCAGAAAGGTCCACTCATTGCTGCTACATTGTCATCATCGTATCATTTCTATGTGCCCAGCTAACTCAAGTCTGGACTATGGTACATTCTCAGGAATGTTTGCAAAGTGATATTTGTGTATGAGGGGAGCTAGAGATGATGTTACACTTAGATGTTGCCACTGGGTGGCCAGTGATGTGCAGATGGCGACTATGAGAAGCAGCATTTGGGGTGGGCTAGGCTGGCACTGAGGGAAGCAGTCTGCTTGGAGTTTCAATTTGGCATCATCAGCATTTAGGAGATATTGAAAACTAGAACAGGTTAAAATAACCCTGGAGAAGAGAGTTTGGGGAATAGTCATTGAGGGAGGGAGAGGCAGGTGCCAGTTCCAGTAGAATGGAAAATGAAGGGGAGATGAGAGACAGAGGATCAGGAATGTGGATTAGGCATCTTTGGCTGTGCGGTCTGTGTCATTCAGTGGTGAGAGCTCAAGATATTGGCAGACATCTTATATCAACCATTTAACATGGGCACTTTTTTTGGTCCCTGCTTCACAAGTGAGAAAACGTTTACATGTTGAACTTGTAAAGTTTCAACATGGCTTTAGAATACCGTCTCTTCAGGTGGGAATAGGAGGTATGGCCTTGAGCATACCTGCAACTGGCAGATTACATAAGAGAAATCACCCTGAGAGGATCTCATGGGTACAGGTTACAACCCCAAGGCTCAGCACATGGTTGGTGAGTGGAAATGGGTATGTGTCCTTGGGCCCCCTTTTTTATTGGCTCCTTATCTTTCCTGTCCAGGAACAGGAAGAAATAGATTTGATTGAGGGAACTTCCAATCTAACAGCAGCCTCTTATTTCTCTTCCCAGACAGTGACAACACCCCATTCTCCTGGGCTGGACTCCTTTCTACAGCTAGGAGTCAATGGCAGGAGACAGAACCAAACCCTGTGAGCTGGACCAAGAGAAATACGATGCTGATGACAATGTGAAGATCATCTGCCTGGGGGACAGTGCAGTGGGCAAGTCCAAGTATGTTGTGAGGTTAGGGAAGAAAGACCAGGCCAAGAGTGGGTCTGGGTCATTAGAAAAGTCCTCCAGAGGCACAGAGGAGCATAGCTACTGTAGAATGGTAAGAGAGAGGTCTTGGCTGGAGCCCTGGTGTGCACGAGGAAGTGAGGAGAATCACATGAGCAGTTGTGTGTGTTAGCAGGAGAGGACAGTCATAGGACTGAGGAATTAGAGCATTTCCATAAGTCCTGACAGGGGTGAAGCAGGTGAGGATACTGTATGTGGTCTTTTGGCTGAAGGATTGCAAGGTCAAGGGAAGGCTTCACTGAAATTGAGAAGAGTGGATGGAAATGATGATTAACCATAGTCATTGTGAAGACTGGCGTATTCAGTGCCACCTGAATACGGTTCTCAACCTGTGGGTCGTGACCCACAGGAACTATATTAAAGGGTCACGTAATTCAGAAGGTTGAGACTGACTGACCTAGAGAGTTGAACCTCTACAGTACTTATGTCCATGAGCCATTCTATTTCTCACTGTCTAAGGCTGGTGAAGGCACATTGTCCATTTCTGCCCTCAAAAGATGAGGTAGAGTCACCCCTCCCAAGTATTCTAAGCCCACCTTGTATTCCACTTTGATTTTTATTAATATATCCTTGCACTTGGGTGGCTATGAATAATTCTCTAGGATCTTGGCTGATTTTGAGGTTATCTTTATGAATTCATATTCTCTTTCTCTTCCCTACCCCACACTCATATACTGCAGCTGTGCTTTAGCATTTTGCAATTGCATTGACTGTCCTCAATAACATACATATACAATAAAAGTAAGAGTAGGTGTTGTAGTTTGGGAAGGCTGCCCGATAAATAACAGCCCCTTTATCTCCACCCAAGTTTTGAACCAACAAAGAGAAAATAGGAAAGGCAGACAGGTGGAGAACAGATTGTCAGCTTAATAACCAGTAGAGCTTTTGGAGGATATTTCTCAGATGAGAGAAACCAGATGGTCTGCCTGCTGACTTAGTGATATGCAACCCCAAGTTCAATACTGGTTTGTTTGTTGGCATGCAGTTGTTCATAGTAGTCTCTTAAAAACCTTTTTATTTTTGTGAAATTGGTATTTAGGCCCCCAGATTGATTTCTGATTTTGGTTTCTTGGTGGAGTTTTTTTGTTTGTTTTTTTAAGACAGATTCTCACTTTGTCACCCTCAGTAGAGTACCATGGAGTCATAGCTCACAGCAACCTCAAACTCTTGGGCTCAGGTGATCCTCTTGCCTCAGCCTCCCGAGTAGCTGGGACTATAGGCACCTGCCTCAATACCTGACTATTTTTAGAGATGGGGGTCTTACTCTTCCTCAGGCTGGTCTCAAACTCGTAAGCTCAAGTAATCGAACCCACCTCAGCCTCCCTGAGTGCTAGGATTACAGGTGTGAGCCACTGTGCCTGGCCCTGATTTTGTTAATTTCCATCTTCCCTCATTTTTTCTCGTTGATCTCTAAAAGTTTGTCATTTTTTTTTATCTCAAAGAACCAACTTTTGGTTTCATTGATTTGTTTTTCTCTTCTCTATTTTGTTTATCTCTAATCTTTACTATTTTGTTCCTACTGGTAGCTTTGGTTTTAGTTTTCTATTCTTTGTCTAGTACCTTAGGGCAGGCAATTATGTTATTGATTTGGTATTTTTCTTCATTTTTGATGTATGCATTTACAGATATATGTTACTTTTTTTTCTTAGAACTTCTTTCACTTTATCTTACAAGTTTTGGTATGTGGTATTTTCATTTTCTTTCATCTCAGGTGTTTTCTAGTTTCCCTTTTAATTTCTTCTTGACTCCTTGGTTTTTAAAAAGTGTATTGTTTAATTTTCACATATTCGTGAATTTTCCAGTTTTCTTCTGTTATTGATTTCCAGTTTTATTCCATTGTCATTGGAAAAGATACTTTGTGTGCTCTTATCTTTTAACTTTATTAAGACTTATGGTCTGTCCTAGAAATAGTTTCTTTTCACTTGAGAAGAATGTGTATTATGCTGTTACTGTGTGAAGTGCTGTGTATTATATTGGTTAGATCTGATTGGTTCCAGTCCTCTATTTCCTGTTTGATCTTCTGTCTGGATGTCCTAACAGTTATTGAAACTGAGGTGTTCTACGGTGCATTTTACAAGGATACATGTTAAATTTATTAAGTGTAGAATATAAATGTCTTAACACAATAACTAAGAAAATGCGGTGAAGGCTATGTTAACCAGTTTGATGAAAGTATTTCAAATGGAAAAACCAGCACATTGTACCCCATGATTGCATTAATGTACACAGCTGTGATTTAATATAAAAAAAAAAAACTGAGGTGTTAACTTTCCTAAATATTGTAGAAGTATTTATTTCTTCTTTCAATTGTGTTAGTGTTTACACAGTATGTATTTTGTGGCTCTGTTGTTTGGTGCATATAACCTTCATATAATATAACATTTTATCTTCTTGTTGAAGTAAACTTTTTGTCAGTTTATATCCATTTATTTAAATCATCTTTCTTTTTTTCATCTGTTTTTTGCAGTTTTCAGCATATGTCTTGTAAATGTTTTAGATTTACATATAGATATTTTTAGTGATTCTAAATGGTATTGTGTTTTTAATTTCACTATCCATATGTTCATTGCTAGTATATGGAAATATAATTCATTTTTATATGTTGATCTTGTATCCCATGACTGTGCTGAACTCACTTATAGTTGTAGGAGTCTTTTTTGTAGATTCCTGGAGATTTTCTATGTAGACCTTCATGGCATCTGCAAATAAGGACAGTTGTTTTTCTTCTTTTCTGATTTGTATGCCTTTTATATCCTCCCCCACCCCCATGGCACTGGCTGTAACTTCCAGTACTGTCTTAAATAAGAGTGGTAAGAACAGAGATGTTTGTGTTCATGATCTTAGGAGCAACACATTCCATCTTTTCACCATTGAGTATGATGTTAGCTATAGGCTTTCGTAGAGCATTTTTATCAAATTAAAGAAGTTCCCCTTTATTGCTTATTTTTTCAAAGTTTTTATCATGAACGGGTGTTGGTTTTGTTCAGGTCTCTTTTCTGTATCAATTAATATTATCATATGATTTTTCTTCCTTGGCCTATTAATATGGCAGATTACATTGGTTCTCAAAGATTGAACCAGCCTTGCATTACTGAAATAAAGAACATTTGGTCATGGTGTATAACTTTTTCTATTGCCGGATTCTATTTGCTAATATTTTGTTAATGATTTATGCTCTGTGTTCATGAGGGATATCGATCTATTGGCTTCCTTTTTTATTTTGTATTATCTTTGGCTTTAGTGTCAGGGTTAACTGGTATAATAAGATGAAATGGGAAATATTCTCTCCTTCCATTTTCTAGAAGTGATTGTGTAAAATTGATGATAATTCTTCTTTAAATGTTTGGTTAAATTATCCCTGGAAAACATTTGGGCCTGGAGAGTTTTGGGGGTGGGGGTAGGATTCTTTTAATTATGAAATAAATTTCCTTAGTAGTTATAGAGCTGATCAGATGGTCTTTTTCATATTGGGTGAGTTTTGGTAGTTTCCCTTTTTATGGAATTGGCCCATTTTGTCTAAGTTGTCAGTAGAGTTGTGTGTAGTTGTTGGAAGGCATTAAGAACTATGTGTGTTAGATAAGCTATATTCAGGTATGAGTTACAGTGCTGTTAGCCATGAGGTCAATGATAATGAGACCCCAATATGAGGGGTCTTCATAAATTTCATGGAAAGTGCATATTATGAAAAAGTAATGTATGGATCTGAAAATTAAACTAATACTAACTTGTTACAACATGCCTAAACAGATCTAATTTGAGGCACTAAGAAGAATAAGATAAGACATCAGTTTGAAAAAAAATCCTATCAGAACAGCATGAATTCTGCTAAAAATAGCTTAGGTGGAAGATGGTGGAATCACTGATGCTTTATGAAAAGTTTGTGGGAACTATGCACCAAATAAATTAATCATTTATAGTTACGTAAGGGATGAAATGATGTTAAAGATGAAGCCCACAATGGCAGACCTTCCACATCCCTTTGCAAGAAAAAATTAATCTTTTTTGTGTCCTAATTGAAGAGAACTGACAATTAACAGCAGAAACAATAGCTAACACCATAAGCATCTCCATTGGTTCACCTTACACAACGCTGCCTGAATATTTGAAGTTAAGCAAAATTTCTACTGATGGTAACAAAACTGTAACAACCACATCAACTACAGATAAGAGCAGGGCTTTCAATGCAAATTTTAAACAAGTAGGGTCAAGATCTTGAAGATGGAGCATGGCTTTTCCAGTATAATCGTAAAGACAAAACACAGTCAAAGCAATGGCTGCCAAGAGTTGGAAGTGGTGCAGTCAAAGCAAAAGTCGACCAGTCAAGAGCAAAGGTCAAGGCAATAGTTTGGGGGGTTTTTTGTTTTGTTTTGTTTTGACACTTACTGCATTTTGCTTATTCACTTTCTGGAGGGCAAAATAATATCATCTGCTTATGAGGGTGTTTTTTGTGTTGTTTGGGAGTTTTTTTGTTTTTTGAGACAGATCACTTTGTTGTCCTCAGTAGAGTGCCATGGTGTTATAGTTGAGTTCTTGGGCTCAAGCAGTCCTCTTTCCTCAGCCTCCTGAGTAGCTGAGACTACAGATGCCTGCCACAACACCCAGCTATTTTTTTAGAGATGGGGTTTCGCTCTTGCTCAGGCTGGGCTCAAACTCCTGATCTCAAGCCATCCATCCACCTGCCTCAACCTCCCAGAGTGCTAGGATTACAGGGGTGAGCCACCACACCCGGCAGCTTATGAGAATGTTATGAGGTCAGGCAAAACTTTAGCAGAAAAACACACCAAGAACGCTTCACCAGGGAGGCCTTCTCTACCACAACAAAGCTGTTGCTCATTCCTCTCATCAAACAAGGGCAATTTTGCAAGCATTTCAATGGGAAATGATTAAGCATCCACCTGATAGGCGTTCTGTCTTCTTTTCATTTTCTAATCCTAAAATAATCTTTGAAGGACACCCATTTTACTTCAGTTAATAATATATAAACGTCTACATGGACATGGTTGAATTCCAGGGACTCTCAGTTCTTTAGTGAAGGAGTAAATGTATTATTATTTTTTTTTATTAAATCATAGCTGTGTACATTGATGCGATCATGGGGCACCATACACTGGTTTTATAGACTGTTTGACACATTTTCATCATACTGGTTAACATAGCCTTCCTGGCATTTTCTTAGTTATTGTGTTAAGACATTTACATTCTACATTTACTAAGTTTCACATATACCCTTGTAAGATGCACCGCAGGTGTAATCCTACCAATCACCCTCCCTCCGCCCACCTCCCCCCTCTCTCCCCTCCCTTTCCCCCTTCCCCCTATTCTTAGGTTATAACTGGGTTATAGCTTTCATGTGAAAGCCATAAATTAGTTTCATAGTAGGGCTGAGTACATTGGATACTTTTTCTTCCATTCTTGAGATACCGTATATACTCGAGTATAAGCGGAGTTTTTTCTGCACAAATTTTGTACCGAGTTCGGGTTTTTTGGCACAAATTTTGTGCCGGAAAAACTCAGCTTATACTCGAGTATACATGGTACTTTACTAAGAAGAATATGTTCCAGCTCCATCCATGTAAACATGAAAGAGGTAAAGTCTCCATCTTTCTTTAAAGCTGCATAATATTCCATGGTGTACATATACCACAATTTATTAATCCATTCATGGATCGATGGGCACTTGGGCTAGATTTGCCATTTAATCCTATAATTCCTCTACTAGGCATATACCCAGAAGACCAAAAATCACATCATAACAAAGATATTTGTACCAGAATGTTTATTGCAGCCCAATTCATAATTGCTAAGTCATGGAAAAAGTAAATGTGTTATTGCTTACGTAAGTGTCTTGACCTTGACGGAGACAATGTTATTGAGGAATAAAGTGGTTTTTTTCTTTAGTTTTCATTTTTTAATTCCGTTTTTCCATAACTTTTAAAACCGTGCTATATATTAAAGAAGGTGACTTTAAACAGAAATGTACATAAAACAAAGTTATATATTGCTTCACTGATTAAAAAGTTGCAACCAAAGGACAGGAACCTAACCTCATATTTCCATAGGAACAGCAGTTCAGTATTGACTATCAATGTGTTTGTGGCAACCTTATGAACCTAATGAGAATCATCTAATTATTGATTCATTGGGGCTTAAGTCTGCCCTTTTGGTTTGTATTTTTCATTTTTAGGGTTCTTTTCTCTGCTTTCCTCTGGGTTAAATACTTTTTTTAAATTCTATCTTAATTTATCTATAGTGCTGCTGAATCTGTCTCTTTGTATAGCTCTTGTGGTGGTTAACCTAGGTATTAAGTTATATACAGATAACTTCTCAGTCTAGTAATGTTGAGATTGGTTGAAGTGTAGACACTTCACCTCCTTTACCCTCACCTGTTTCATTGTCTATATTTCCTCAACATATATTGAGAATGCCATCAGTATTATAATTTTTGCTTTAACTATGAAAAATAATGTTAAAATTTTAAAGAGGAAGAGACATTCTACTATATTAACCAATATTTTTCCTTACCCTATTCTTCCTTCCTTCCTGATATTCCAAGATTTCTTTTTTTATTGTTTCCTTTCTACTTTGAGAACTTTCAGCCTTTCTTTCAGGGGAAGTCTGCTAGAAACAGATTCTCTTCATTTTCTTTCATCTGGAAAAGTCTCAATTTCCCCTTCAATCTCAAGAAATAGTTTCACTGGATGTAGGGCTCTGGGCTAATCGTTTTTTTCCCTTCAGTACTTGAGAATATGTGCCACTTCCTATGGCCTCCCATGTTCTGATGAGAAATCCTGTGTCATTCAGATGGTTCTTGCCCTGTAATATGATACTGCTTTCAAGGTTTTTTTGTCTTTACATTTCATGTGTTTGACTATGCTAGGTCTTGATGTGGACTTCCTTGGATTTATTTTATTTGACTTTTTAATATTTTTTTGTTGTTTGTTTTTGTGTTTTATTTTTGACATAGGGTCTTACTCTGTTGCTCAGACCAGAGTACAGTGGTATGGTCATAGCTCACTGGAATCTCAAATTCCTGGGCTCAAACAATCAATCTTTCTGCTTCAGCCTTCTAAATTATAGCTGGGACTACAGGCTCCTACCACCATGACTGGCTAAATTTTTTTTTTTTTTCCCCAGTTTGGTAGAGATGGGGTCTTGCTATGCTGCCCAGGCTGGTCTTAAACTCTTGGCCTCAAGTGATCCTCCCACCCAGGCCTCCCAAAATGCTAGGATTATAGGCATGAGCTGCACACCTGGCCTTATTTGATTTTTGCTTACCTTCTTCATTCTATAAGCTTATGTCTTTTGCCAAATTTAGGAAGGTTTTAGGCATTATTATTTTTTCTATTATTTTTTCAGCCTCATACTCTTATTCTCCTCCTGGGATTCCAGTGAGATAGATGTTAACTCATAGGCCCACAAGTCTCCAAGGCTCTGTTGTTTTTTGTTTTTTTTTTTCCAGTTTCTTTTCTTACTCTTGTTCATAGCAGGTAATTTCTATTCTAAACTTCAGTGATTCTTTCCTCTGCCCTCCATCCTACCCTGAGCCCATCAAATAAATTTTTCATTTTTTGTTATCATATTTTCTAAATGTTTTAAAAATTCTATTGGTTTCTTCTTTATATCATCTTTGCTGAAAAAGAATCTCTTTGCTGAAACTGTATTTCTTTTCTGAAACTATATTTTCATTTGTTTCAAGCGCATCCATACTTTTCTCATTGCAGCATTTTTATGACAGCTGCTCTAAGAGCTTTGTTAGATAGTTGTAACATTTGTAGCATCTCTGTGTCAGTCTGTTGATTTTCTTTTTTCACTCAGCTTGAGATCTTCCTGGTTCTTGGTATGATGAATGATTTTCTTTCTCTCTTTCTTTCTTTCTCTTTGTTTCTCTCTTTCTTTCTTTCTTTCTTTTTTAGATAAAGTCTCTCTTCTTATGCTCAGGCTAGAGCACTATAGCATCAACCTAACTCACAGCAACCTCAGACTCCTGGGTTCAAGCACTCCTGCCTCCGCCTTCCAAGTACCCAAGGCACTTTCCACAACACTGGCTAAGTTTGTTATTTTTAGTAGAGACAGGGGTCTCTCTCTTGCTTAGGCTGGTTTCAAACTCCTGAGCTCAAAGATCCACCCACCTTGGCCTCCTAAAGTGCTGGGATTATAGGCGAGAGCTACCATGCCTAGCCTGATGGATAATTTTCTATTGAAATGGAATATTGGGTTTTGAGCCTCTTGAGTCATACTCAGACCTTCTACTTATCTGCCTTTTTGTTGTTGTTGTTGTTCTTTTTTTGTTAGTTTTTTTGTTTGTTTGTTTGGGTTTTTTTTTTTTTTGGTTGTTGTTTGTTTTTGTAGAGATCTTGCTGTTGCTCAGGCTGGTCTTAAACTCCTAGCCTCAAGCAATCCTCTCGTCTCACCCTCCCAGAGTGCTAGGATTACAGGCATGAGCTGCTGTGCCCTGCCATGTTTACCTGGCTTCTTGTGGCACTACTTCAACAGGGCAATACCCACCCATACCTCCCCCTTCAGTACTACCAGTGGGGCCGGGCATGGTGGCTCACACCTGTAATCCTAGCACTCTGGGAGGCCGAGGCAGGTGGAAAGCTTTAACTCATTGGTTCATGACCAGCTTGAGCAGAAAACAAGACCCTATCACTACTGAAAATAGAAAACCGAGGCAAGAAGATTGCTTGAGCACAAGAGTTGGAGGTTGCTGTTAGCTGTAACGCCAGGATGCTCTACCCAGGGTGACAGCTTGAGACTCTGTATATAAAAAAAAACAAAAAAACAAAAAAACGCACAGTGCTACCAGTGGTGTAGTCTAGGCTCCATTGACACTGGGTGAAGGCCTCGTTACTGTCTGACACAGATGAGAGTTCTGGCTCTGGCTGACCTTCTGTGTTGCTAACCCAGCTTGGGAGTGTTGCTATGGTGCCTTGTTACAGCCTTACCTTTGTAGGTGGGGCCATGAGTTTTCCATGGTATTGGGATGGTAGTTGAGGTCTAAATGTGTTTTGTCTCTCAGCAGTCATCCTTATCTGTTCCTTTTGTTGGATGGAACTCAAGGGATCCTCCCACCTCCACCTCCCAGGGAGCTAGGATTACAGGCATATGTTTGATTATCTCTTAATTTTATAACATAGGCTTGTTAAAATTTAGTTTGTATTTTCAGTTTATTATCTAACTGCATTATGGTTACAAGATATGATCTAGATAATATCTTTTAAGGGGAGGATACCTTTTTTTTTTTTTTTTTTTTTTTTTTTGAGTTTTAGTATATGGTCTTTGGGGAGACAGTGGTTTCAAAGCCAGAAAAGGATATGTACTGTCTCATTTGATACAAGGATATGTACTGTATCTGGCTTATTTTCTCTGTTCACATTCATCTATTCAAATACTAAGCATGACTCTGTTCTGTTCACTGGGGAAGCAGCAGTAAACTACAAATTCAAAAATTGCTCTCATATACATTCCATTTAAGTTGAGAGAAAAAGAGACAGTAAATAAGATACTTAATATTTCAATTGGTGTTACGTGCAGTGCAGGTTGCCAAGGATGATCTCACTGCTTGGGTGGCATTTGAGCAAAGCCCTGAAGAATCTGCAGGATTTGAGGAAATGGCTTTTGGGTGGAGGGCACAGCCTTCCTTGCCCCAGTTTTTCAGTGCATAACATGGGGAGACTGTGTGTGCGGCACTGTCCCACAGTGGACATCATGGACTTGAGAGCTGCGCAGGGCTGGTCTGTCACTTGTATGATGTGAGTTACTGTGTAAGGGTGATTCTCAGTTTCCAACCCTGATCTGAAAATGGGTTATGGAATGAATTGGGGAGAGGGGTGGCTTCAAGATTGTCAGTTTGGGGGTAGTAGACTAGGGGCAAGGGGGAGATGGGGATGCCACCTGACCACTGTGCATGTTCTCCTTACAGACTCATGGAGAGATTTCTTATGGACGGATTGTATCCTTCAAGGTTTGAAATGCCCCTTGTTCTTGGGGTCTTCCCACACTCCCTTTTCTCTACCCCACTGCCCACCCCTTTGCACCAGTAGCCCAGGCAGGGATGGGTAAGTAAATACACAGGTTTCATTCATACTGGTTTATTGGTGATCGATGTACGTAATATCGCACAATCAGTGCAGTACATTTTGGAGCTTACTTACGTTTGGATTCGTCTTATAGTAGGAAGGCAGTAGAATGGCTAACAGCACCTGGTCTGGATCAAACTCTACCTCCTTCTCAGTAGCTTCTGATCTTGGGCAAGTCACTTAGCCTCTCTTGGGCCACGTAATATTTAACAAATCTCTGATTTGTAAATGACCCTTATAACATATAAGATGCCAGCCCCTTCTTCTCCCATGAATTGTTACATTGTGCAGGTTTGGTGCAAGGTCCTCCCTGCATCTGGAAGGTTTTTTAAAGGCTTCCCGGTGGTTCCACTGAGACATGCAGGTAAGAAGAACCCCTGGAACCTACTTCTTCCCACCCTGGGGCTAGCACCCCAAGGCTAATAGCAGTGCCCTGGGATCTGAGTATATCTTGCTCTACTCTATACCAAGCAATCCCAGCACACTGGTATCATCTCAGCCTTGCTAATTAAACTGTCTGGCGTCTTGCAGCTTCAGCAAACATCATTGCCCACACTTTTTGTTAGGGTTTCTCACACAGGCTAACTGCAATTTATAATCAACTTATCTTTTGTCTGACTTGTAGGATTCTACCCCACACACGCACACGCCAAATGGTCATGTTGCTACCTAGGGTTATAGTTTCCTTCTAGCCTGGAAGATCTCCATCCATGAAAGAGGTGGAATATTCATAGTTGCATTTTCTAGCTACATGATGCCATTTATGACAGCTCCTTTCTAAAATTCTATGTTTTACCTCGGACTTAGGTGGCCTGGACTCACTCCCAGTTCCTCCCACCCCTCACCCTTCCATGGAGTCTTTGCCAGTGATATTTGAAGCTGATCCTTTGTTTACAACATACCTTTGATTTAAAATCTAAACAGCTACAAAAAGGAAAGAAAAGAGACAGTCCATTTCATCATACCAAACACCTCGCTCCCTGCTTTTTCTTTATCTCCCCTTTTATTGATTTTTGTTCCTTAACCTAAATGCAGCCAGCCACAGCAGTTGTCCACATATGCCCTGACCCTGTACAAGCACACGGCCACAGTAGATGGCAAGACCATTCTTGTGGGTGAGCATCATGGGGCCAAGTTGTGTGAACCCTCAAGAGTGAGGAAATGCAAGAGGAAGGGAGATGGGAAAAGGTCCATGGGAAGGGCTGGGAGGAGGGCCCAGGGGTGATAGGGAAAACCCCTAGAATCAGGAACCAGGAGGCCAGGGAGGGAGGAAGGAGGCATACAAGGGACAAGGTCTCCCTCCTGACCTGGTGTCTACACCAGGACCAGTATGCAGGACACAGTTCAGAAAAGCAGGAGTCAGGGCTGTGCCCACCAGAGGGAAGAGGAACAGAGAGGCCTTTGACATGGCAGTAGCTTTCCCAGTTTCAGGGGTTCTCCTTCAGCCAGTGTAAAAGAAATAACAAATGTGATCAAAATGTTTTCTCTCACATAGGGTTTTGACCTTTTCCTTGGCCAGGCTACTTAGCCTGCCTGCCTATGTCTACCATCTGCAATCAGCAGATATAGGAAGTCAGCCTAGTTTTGACCACAGGGGCCTGCCTCTTATGTGTGAGAATGAGGGAAAACCTACCTCTCCTCTTGAGGCTTCCTCCTGGCCCCTGGCCCATGTCCTTCCATGTACACAGGTGCACACACACCTCTCATAGCGCACCCAGGTGTACTGTGTCATGAGGACACACATAGAGCTGTATGGTCTTCATTCCTCCCTGTGCACCCTACATGCACTCAACACACATACGCTGTGGTTTGTACCGCTTGTGTATTGCATTTCTGCACAGTGACCTGCACGGAAATACTCAGGGCATGTGGGTCTCTCTCTCCAGCTCCCATCAGGCACTCAGAACTGTATTCTCATTGCAGACTTTTGGGACACAGCGGGCCAGGAGCGGTTCCAGAGCATGCATGCCTCCTACTACCACAAGGCCCATGCCTGCATCATGGTACGAGACCAGGGTGGTGGACAAAGGCATCGAGCAAGTCTGGCCTGTGGGGTGAGGGGTCTTGCAGCCCTGAGTCCTCCTAACCACATTTGGGTGCTAATGGGAAGGATGTCAGGGCCACCTAGGCATCCTTCAACCATACATGCTCTGCAAAGCTGCTAAGTGAGAACAGAGCAGGTGAGCTCTCTTCTGGTGGCAATGGGTGAAGAAAAGGTGGAGAGCTGCCATATTAGGGGAATCAGCAATCTCAGGGCTTCAATATCAGGTACAGCATCTAGGGGGGAAATATGGCTGAAACAGGGACACAGTCCCTCCCTGAGGGAGCCCATCCTCTCAGATAAGCTCTGAGACCTCCTTCACCTGATGCCTGTGGCATTTCTCCAGAGGCAAGTGCTAGGGCTGTATGTTCCCACCCCCTCATTTGCTTTATGGGACATAGTCCTCAAGGTTTCACCCCAGTGGCCAGGTTGTAGTGAGTGCCACAAGAGTACCTAAAACACAGCTGTGGGAAAGGCAAGAAAGGAGTCCTTTAGAAGTTCCTTCCCATGAATTCCCTGGCTTGGTTTTCAATGCTGAAAGGAGCATGTTTTCTTTTTTTAGTTTTTTGGGGGTTTTGGTCCATTTATAAACTTTTCATGAGTCTCAGCCATCTATAACACATCAAGTAATAGCATGGTTTTCTGAATTAGTGAACCCTAATTAGTGAATTAGGAGTTGTCACCAAGTGAAAACCCTCAAACTTCTTAGAACAGCATTTAAGATCTTGCTTTAACACAAAACCCAAAACTTGGTGACACAAAACAACCATTTTCTGATAAGTCAGGAATACATAATGTCTCAGCTCTCAGTTGAGACGACCTAAGGCTGGTCCCAGGCTGGAACCCGCTGAGGCATCTCCACACCAGCAGCCAGGCTGGTGGCAGTTCTGCACACGTGTCTTTCTGCATGTCTTGTCCGTGTGAGCTGACTGGGGCTTGCTGTTGGGGTGATAGCAGATCCTAACACAGAGCCCCCAAGAGAACAGGTAGTTGTGTTTCCTTTCATGACTGAGCCATGGAGGTTACATGATCTCACTCTGGCCTTAGTTACAGGAGGGAGAAGCAGATAGCACTTCTCTGCAAGGGAGCCAGTTGCATGACAAGAGCATGTGGGGTGAATGACTGTACAGAGTCTGCTTCACACTCCACAGTATGTAGATGCCACCAGCCTTTCCAGCCTTAAGTCCCACTCAGTGCTCATCTGCAGTGTGCTGGGCCTCAACCTGGTGCTGATAGGGGTGCACAGCTGAACAGAGGGTCACTGCTGTGTAAGGAGCAACAGCACAGGCATGTGGAAAGAGCTAGTCTGTCCTGCTCACTGCTGTCTGCTCGCTGCACCTCCTCCATGCCTTTCCCTCAGCTCCTGCCAAGTTCATGCCCTTCACTTGAAACTCTGCTCATTTCTCAGCCCTGCTTATTGCTTCTCTGCACAGTCTCCTCTAGTAATTGTCACTAAAATTACTCTCTCCTGTGTGTGACCACCGTACTCTGACCACTTCTAGTGCATGAATTTTGTGTGTGATGTGCGTAAGCAGGGTGCCATGGGGGGAAGACACAAGTGTGGTCTCACCAATAGGTAGGCCACAAGCACAGACACCAGTGGTGAAAGCATTGATGTTTCTGCCCGCCTAACCCTTTGCAGATGGTAAAAGAAGGAGCTCATCACTTGATTCCTGCCACTGCCCCCCTTAAGCAAAAATCCCTTGGAAATTTTTTTTTTTTTTTTTTTTTTTTTGTGACAGTCTCACTAGGTTGCCCTCAGTAGAGTGGTGTAGTATCATAGCTCACAGCAACCTTGAATTCATGGGCTTACACGATTCTCTTGCCTCAGCCTCCCAAGTAGCTGGGACTACAGGCGCCCACCACAACACCTGGCTTTTTTTTTTTTTTTTTTTTAATTTCAGCTTGCTCATTCATTTGAAGTACTTTTTTTTGTTGTTTGTTCATTTTCTTTCTTCTTTTTTTAGATGTTCTTCCTCTGGCTATGCTCTGTCCCCTTGCTTTCCCAGTAGCTAGGATTACACGACGCCCACCATAATGTCTGGCTGTTTGATGTTGTTACTAGAGACGGGTTCTTACTCTGGCTCATTGCTGTTGATACTGGTCTCAAACCTCTGAGCTCAGGCAATCCACCCGCCTCGGCCTCCCACAGCGCTGGGACTACAGGTGTGAGCCACCAAGCCCGGCCTCTGGCTATTTTTTTTTTGTAGTTGTTTAGCTGGCCCGGACCAAGTTCAGACCTGCCACCATCAGTGTATGTGACTGACAACATAACCACGTGCTACGGGCGCCGAGCCCCCTTTGAAAATTTCACTTGATTTTACTTTAATTTTATTTAAATTTTACTTTATTTAATTTTACTTATCTTTATTTCAGAATATTATAGGGGTACACATTTTGGTTGCGTAATTTGCTTTTGTACAAAGTGAGTCAAAGTTAAGTGTACCCTTCACTAACAGTATCTGTTAAGTATACTAAATTTTGATGTTAACTGTAGAATACTAAACAAAAGAGGGTGGTGGAGTTAGGCACATGGGGGAAGTGCAGTGCAGAAGTCTTAACTCTCAAGAATTGGGGGCTTGGCACCTGTGGGTCAAGACTAGGCGCCTGTGGCTCAAGTGGCTAAAGCACCAGCCCCATACACCTGAGCTGGCTGGTTTGAATCCAGCCCAGACCTGCCAAACAACAATGACGGCTGCAACCAAAACAGAAAAAAAAAATAGCTGGGGGTTGTCGCAGGCCTGTAGTCCCAGCTACTTGGGAGGCAGAGGCAGGACCAGGAGTTGGAAGTTGCTGTGAGCTATGATGTCACAGCACTCTACCCAGGGAGACAGCCTCTGTGTCAAAAAAAAAAAAAAAAAAAAAAAAGAATTGGGTAGGTTCTATCTAGCCATTCAGTTTCACTCCTGCTCTGGCATGGAGTATTTTGAGCTCACCTCTCTTTTCTTTCAGTGACCTTTTCCTACCTCTGGAGCATCTCCATTGGCTCCTCACAGACCCTCTTCTGAGGGCTGGGGGGTGTCTCTCCTGCCAGCATCCCTGTATCTGCAGGTGCCTGCCACCAGCCCTGGTTTCCTGCCCAGGGCCTGGCAGGTGGAAGGCACTGATACCCTGACTCCTAGGGAGCTGATGGTTGCAGAGGGAGCCAGGGCTCCACTCCCCTCACCTTGAAACCTTGAGACAGGAGAGCTTCTCTGTAGCCAGCTCTTTTCCCACTCCCCAAAACGTGGAAAGGGTGCTCAAGAAACCAGGCCTTGACAGAAGGTGCCTGAGACACATACTTTATACAAAGTTTTATTGGGAATTCAAGACAATGTGTTTATTTGTCAAAATGGCCTGAGGAGTACCATGAAAGATCTTCAAGATAGATTTCTTGCCACCTGTTGAAGTTACAGCTGTGATCCATCACCCACACCCATGCAGGGCAAGGCCCCTGTCCCTGAGCATGGACCATGCTGCTCACACAAAGGGCTGGATGATTCTGAAGTAACATCAGCCATTCTAGCAATTATGGGGCTATTGTCCAGTGACATCAGCTATTCCAGCAGATATGGAGCTATTGTCCACAACCTTGATCCACTGTTGCACTAAGGGAAGTTTGGGCCTGTGAGTCTGTTCTGGAGGCTGCTTTTGTGATCCCTGTAGCAGCAACTTGAGTTGCCTCAAGAGTCCTGCTCTTAGAACTGGTTTGTGGTACTCATGCTTCCTGCTAATGTTTTAAAATCCGGAAAACATAAAATTATGAAAAGGTAATATAATTATAAGCTACAAGTAAAAGTTAAAAATAACTTCTAAAACATTTAAAGAATGAACAAAAGAGTAAGCAAAAGCTTAAAAGTAAGTCAATATGCTGGGCAAGGCGGCTCACACCTGTAATCCTAACACTCTGGGAGGCCAGTACAAGTGGATTGCTTGAGCTCAGGAGTTGGAGACCAGCTTGAACAATAACAGGACCCCATCTCTACTACAAATAGAAAAACCAAAGCAAGAGGATTGCTTGAGCCCAAGAGCTGGAGGTTGCTGTAAGCTTTGATGCCATGGCACTCTACAGAGGGCAAAAAGCTTGAGACTCTCTCAAAAAAAAAAAAAAGAAAGAAAGAAAGAAAGAAAAAAAAGAAATACCGGCATGTGTCTATCATGATTAGGTGGTGGTTACACAGGTGTATACAGGTATACAAATTAATGATGCTTTACAGTTAAGGTTTATGCTCTTCACTGTGTAACTTATACCTCAATCTACAAAGCAAAAAAGGGGAATCAATGTAGAGATACCCCTGTAAGCAACCTCAGGGCATGTTCCTTCTGGGAAAGAGTCAGGAGGAGAGGACAGGCACAGGCATCTCAGTCTGGGGGGAAGAAGTCACTAAACCAGTGGCAGGTGCATCACCGTTAGGCCCGGCCTTGCCTGTTTCTACATCCTTGTATTGCTGAGCCCCATCTCAAGGGCCCATCTCCAAAGTATGCCAAAACCAGTGGAGGAAAGAATTCTTGAAGGTATGGTGGTTCCTAAGCCTCTTCCCTTCTCCTCAATATTACTTGGCACAATGGTGTGGACACAATAAGTATTTTTTTTTTTTTTAAGAGACAGAGTCTCATTATGTTGCCCTCGGTAGAGTGCTGTGGCATCACAGCTCACAGCAACCTCCAGCTCTTGGGCTTAGGCGATTCTCTTGCCTCAGCCTCCCGAGTAGCTGGGACTACAGGTGCCCGCCACAACACCCGGTTATATTTTGTTGTGGTTTGGCCAGGGCTGGGTTCAAACCTGCCACCATCAGTATGTGTGGCCGGCACCCTACTCACTGAACCACAGGCACTGCCCGACACAGTAGGTGTTTAATAAATGTATGCTGAATAGCTCAATGCAAGAATGAACTAGATAGATGCCTCATGGATCTTTTCACTTGGAGAAATGCACATGCTTTGCCTGTATAGGCTGTTGCCTCTTGGCACCAAAAGTAGTGAATGGGTGATTTTGCGGCCCCTCAAAAGAGGTGGGGACTTCTCATCCAACTCAGCCCTGGTGAAGGTGTACCTGCTGCAACCAGCTCGGGAAAGGGTGGGCAGGTAGCTGAGAAAATAAAGGCATGGGGTTGGAAATCGAGAAACTGGGTTCAAATCTGGCCCTGTTGCTTTGCAGCAATGTGGCCCTTAGACAAGTTACTTTACTTCTCTGGTGGTCTCAACTTCAACATTTATAGAATGGGGGCATTTTGCCTGCCTCCAAGGATTGGAGGATGAAGAATGTTTTGGTAGTTGCAAAGCTCAGAGCAGTGGCTTATCAGGATTCCTGACTGGGGAACCCGGGGCACTGCATTGGCCTTGCTGCTGAGGAGGTCTCTACTGGTGGGCCTGGATGGGCAAAAGGGCAGAGCTCAGTCAAGTCAGAGACCTCCCCTCTCCTGCAGCCTTCTTCCATGTCGGTGGATCTGCAGGAAGACAGCTCCTTACAGGTGGAGATCTCTGATGCAGTGAGTGAGCGGGACAAAGTGAAATTCACTGTTCAAACCAAGGTAAGGCAGCACAGGGAAAGGAGAGGCAGTCCAGATGGCTTCCTGCAGGGGGCTGCCCCTGTGGGTGGTAGGCTTGTGACAACACAGCCCTTAGGTCCTGTTCCTTCACCTGGCTCTTGCCTTCAGCCCCTCCTAGAGGGCAAGCATCTGCCTAGTCTCTGGTTGCCTTTGCCTGAGGTCCTAAGACCTAACTGTTCCTTTCCACCATCCTGAGTGAGATCATGGACACATGAGCCCCAGCTTGGGCCTCATCTGGGATGAGGAGGCCCCAAAATGGGTGCTCAAGAAGCTTGATGGGGACAGGAGGGGGACTTCACACAGGCCTCCTGCTTCCAGAGCTGCCTCCCGCACTTTGCCCAGACCGAGTTCTCAGTTGTGCGGCAGCATGAGGAATTCATCTGGCTACACGACGCCTATGTGGAAAACGAGGAATACGCAGGCCTCATTGTGAGGAGGGGAGGGGTGGGGAGGGCAGGGCAGGGCAGGTGCTGGCACTTGGATGAAGCTGCCTTGCAGTAAGGGGCTTACCAGCTCTATCCTTCCTTTGAGCAGATCCCCCCAGCCCCTCCAAGGCCAGACTTTGAGGCTTCCCGGGAAAAGCTGCAGAAGTTGGGCGAGGGGGACAGTTCCATCACTCGTGAGGAGTTTGCCAAAATGAAGCAGGAACTAGAAGCGTGAGTGCCACTTCCTTTCTTGCTGAGTGGGAAGGGCATCGGCAGGATGATTGAGGAGGCCCATGAGCTGCCTGCTGGCCCTGCAGGGAGTACCTGGCTATCTTTAAGAAGACGGTGGCGATGCATGAAGTCTTTCTGCAGCGTCTGGCAGCCCACCCCACCCTGCGTCGAGACCACAACTTCTTTGTCTTTTTGGAATATGGACAGGATGTGAGCTGGGCCAGAGTTCTGGGGTCATCCTTGGGGCAAGGGTCTGGGATGATGGTGGGGGCAGCAGCAAGGCTGGGGAAGGGGCTACAAGTAGGCTAAGGCTTTGTTTCCATCAGCTCCATGAGTGGCATGACTCGGGATGGGAGGTGCAAACCATCCCGGCATCACACTCTCCCTCCATGTGCCTCAGCTGAGTGTCCGAGGAAAGAACAGGAAGGAGCTCCTTGGGGGCTTCCTGAGGAATATTGTGAAATCTGCAGATGAAGCCCTCATCACTAGCATGTCAGGACTCAAGGTGACCCCTGGGCCCCTCTCTGGGGCCTTGCATCCACAGCAAGGATTGAAGCCCAGAATGGCTGTGGGAGGGAAGCCACTAATGGGGCCTGGCCTGGGTTAAATGGAGATTGCGCCTGGGTGCCCACGTTGCCATGCCCCTGGTGACCCAGTGTAAATGGGGTCCCATCTGACTCCCTTAGGAAGTGGATGACTTCTTTGAACATGAGAGGACCTTCCTGCTGGAGTACCATACCCGGATCCGAGATGCCTGCCTGCGGGCTGATCGTGTCATGCGCTCCCACAAGTGTACGCAGGGCCTGAGGGGCCCTGGATTTCCCTGTTCCTCTCCCCAGTGGCTCTACTCCCTGGGGGAAAGAGAACAGAGAACACCCTGGTGTCTGTCCATGACCACAAACACCAGGGGTGGGGCTTGACATTGCAAACCTAGGGGCTCTGATTGGGGGGTTGTTCCCCAACAGGCCTGGCAGACGATTTTATCCCTATCTCAGCTGCACTGAGCAGTCTGGGAACACAGGAAGTCAACCAACTAAAGACGTGAGGACTCCCTGTTGCCATCACCCTCCCATCCTCTCTCTATGCCTGTAATACTGTGTCTGCCCATAAGGGATCACTCTGTAGAAGTCTACTCTGGACCCGGGTGGGAGGTGTAGAAGCTCTTGCTCAGGCTGGGGAGAAAAAGGGGAGTGGGAGATACCCCAAGGAGGGGCTGAGGGCAGAGAGGCTTCAAGCTGTTTCTCAGCCTCCAGCCCTAACTCCCCCCCACTGCCTCCCAGGAGCTTCCTCAAACTGGCGGAGCTCTTTGAACGACTGAGGGTAAGTACTGCCTTCTGCACTCAGAGGCTTTCCTGGTGGGCCTTTGGAGGGAAATGAGTCCTAGGAAAGTGGCAAGCACCAGGATCGTTTTGGAACATTCAGTGACAATTTGGGACTAGTTTTATAATAGGTGGAGTGGAGACTAGGATCCGGTGTGCATGTGATAAGGGAGAGGGAAGTGAAAGGATGTGCCATGTGCCTGTGGCAGGCTACACCAAGCGGCCAAGGTGCTACTCAGCTGCACACTTCCTGAACTCTTCTACAATGTGACAGGCTTCCTATGTCTGCTAGACAGGTCTCTTGAGGCCCCTTTAGGGGGCCTGCCACTCCCAGAAGCTATCCAAGACATGAAGCCCAAACGGCTTAACTTCCACTTCAAGCCTCTTGTAATCCAGCCACTGATTCCCTTCCCTGCTTTGCCCTCACTGAGCTAAAGGTTCCCTGAACACACACCAGGCTTGTGCACCTGCAAAGCCTTTGGCTTATTCTCTAACTCCTACTCAACCTCCAAAATCCAGGTCAGATGCCACTTCCTCCGTGAAGCCCCAACCTCACGGCCTGACCTAGAGTGGGTACCAAGTGATCCTTTGCTGGATATTTAGATAAAGAGGAGCTTCCCACCCCTTAGCCACTGCTCTGGCAAATTCCCTTCCCACTCCCTACCTTCCAACACAGAAGCTGGAGGGCCGGGTGGCCTCTGACGAGGACCTGAAGCTGTCAGACATGCTGAGATACTACATGCGAGACTCACAGGCAGCCAAGGTGAGAGGCAGCCCCAGGGCAGAGCCCAAGGCTGGAGGCCACTGTGACAAGCAACAGTGACCCTTAACCCACTGGCCCTAGGACCTGCTGTATCGGCGGCTGCGGGCACTGGCTGACTACGAGAATGCCAACAAGGCCCTGGACAAGGCACGCACCAGGAATCGGGAGGTGCGGCCTGCTGAGAGCTACCAGCAGCTGTGCTGCCAACGCTTTGAACGTCTCTCTGACTCTGCCAAGCAGGGTGAGCCCATGGTCCTCAGCCACTGGGCTGCCTACCCTGCCTGGGTCACCATTCCTCTTCCCTCTCCTCTCCAGAACTCATGGATTTCAAGTCCCGCCGCGTTTCCTCTTTCCGCAAGAACCTCATCGAGTTGGCAGAGCTGGAGCTCAAACATGCCAAGGTAAACCCTCTTCACCTCCTTTCCCCAAACCCAGAAAAGCAGTCCCCAACTGAGGTTCAGGGTATTTTACCATCTTGGGCCAGGACTCCTCCCATCTCTTCATTGGTGGGAAGCACCAATAAATGACAGCTGTTATTGCAGGGTAGGGGGATGGGGAGGGAGAAGGCTGAGCTATCTAAGGTGGAAAAGACAGCACCCAGTGTCAGGGAGCAGGGATTTCAAGGCCATCTTTCCTCTACAGACCAGCACCTTGCTTCTCCGGAACACCCTTGTTGCCCTAAAGGGGGAGCCTTAGAGCAGCCCAAACCTGCTCTGGGACCTTCAGTGACAAGGGGTCTCCCAGGCCTCCCTCCCCAGGAGGATGCCTCCTTCCCTACCACAGCAGCCACTAGCCTTGCCCTCACCCCACCTGTGTCCTTCCAGGGTAAGCACGAGCCCCACCCCTCACAAAGGTGCTAGGCTCTGCAAGAGGAAGAGACAGGGCAGCATGGGTACCTCACTTGGCCACAGGTCAGTGGAGCCCCAGAGGCTCAGAACTGCCTCTAATCCCCTCTGGCCTTGGAGAAGTAGCTCATTTGCTCAGCCAGCCTATTCTTCACAAATAAAGAGCCTGGTTTTACAGAAAGGGGGTCTGCTCTTCCTTTTCTCACAGTTAAGGGGCCCACTGAACACTCTGCCAGGGAATTGTGAAGACCAGGACACAAAGCAGGGGACCCCTTGTAGTACACTCAGCCCTTTCTCCAGTGGCAGCAGACTCACTATGGGAAGGCGCAATACTTGGAAACCTCAAATAGTTCACAAGGTTTGCCCCATCCCCTTAAAACCTAACAGAAACTGCACATTTAATAACCCTGGCCAGCTCATGCTGAGATGGGCGGATGGCCTAAGCTCATGAGTTCAAGACCAGACTGAGATAGAGACACACACCCCCATCTCTAAAAACAATAGCCAGGTGTTGTCTAGGGTGGGTGCACCCATAGCTCAGTGGTTAGGGCACCAGCCACATGCATTGGGGCATTTGGGTTTGAACCTTGCCAGGGCCTGCTGGACCAAAAAAAAAAAAAAGCCAGGCATTGTGGCAGATGCCTGTGGGAGGCTGAGGCAAGAGAACTGCTTTAGTCCAAAAGTCTAAAGTTGCTGTAAGCTATGATGCCAAGCACTCTACAGAGGGCTACAAAAGTGAGACTTTGTCTCAAAAAAAAGAAGCTATGCATTGTCTCTAAAATAAATACCTGTAATCCCAGCCAGGAGTAATCTGGGAGGCCAAGGTGGGTGGATTGCCTGAGCTCAGGAGCTTGACATCAGCCTGAGCTAGAGCAAGACCTTCTTTGTAAAAATAGCCAGGTGTTGTGGTGGGCACCTGTAATCCCATCTACTTAGGAGGCTGAGCCAAGAGAATCACTTGAGCCCAAGAGTCTGAGGTTGTGTGAGCTATCACACCAAAGCACTCTATCAAGGGCAACATAGTGAGACTGTTTCAAAAAAATAAGAACCAGCTCTAACTCCATGAGGCTCTTTTCAGTTTGGTGAATTAGGGGAGGAATAAATGCTGCATTATCATCAATTCACCTCACCCAAGGGCCGGACTCCTTTGCCTGCTGGGCAGGTAAAAGCTCAAAGTACAGGTTTGAGACAGCCCACAGAAATGCTGGCAAAAGGTTCAGGGCACTAGCAGCACCCTCTTGTTAAACACAGGGAGGTGGGGCTCAAGACACCTGGGTCTGAAGTCCTCAGCACCACCTAGCTGTCCCCACCCTGAATGGACTCTAGCTTCATCAACAGGAGGCCAAAGGCTTAACTTGGCCTCTGACTCACAGCAGCCACTGAACCTGGCCTTCATAAATGAAGAGTCAGCTACCCAAAGGAAAGACCAAACAGAACCTTGAATGTGGAGAAGGCAGCTTAATGGGCAACCTGTTAACTGCACCATCAACCCATACCTAGACAGTACTGAGCTGGGTATCAGAGTGAGGCTCCAGAAGAGGAACCAGCTCACACATAAGTCACTTCTGCCAGAGAAACTCCTGCAAGTAGCAGTAGACACACCCCCCTGAATATCTAACCTGGTGCCAACTGCAGCACCAGAGAACAACAGTGGGAGAGAGAGAGAGTGTGTGTGTGTGTGTGTCCTCAACCAGTCTCTGGGACCACATTTGGGGGAGTCTATTAAAAAGATGCTGCTCATTCTGCTTGCATACTCCCCCACAAGGTCTTCTGGGCCCCAACCCTGAAACAAACATTCTGTTAATGAACCTTTTTATTTTTGTGTGTTTTGTTTTTTTTTTTAATCGAAGGTCCCTTACTGGTCCTGCTTCCGTAAGTGGCTGAGACCAGGGGAAAAGGGAGGGGTCATCTCCACAACACTCCATTTATACACAGAACTAAACAGACAAGCACAGAGTCACTATTGCGGTTAG